>JAPWTK010000426.1:210000-392110 GCA_029963805.1 Aromia moschata
GTTGCGAAAGTTAAATTGCTAACTTAAAAAGAGCTAAATAGCAAGTCTAAAATTTATATTATTGTATATCACACTTCCAACAAGGTGAGGATTGAAGAAATTGATTATTATACATATGTTCATATGTATTCTAATTTTTCAGCTAGAATCAGAAGCCAACTTTCACTTACATTTTGGATTTTTTCAGTTTCATTTTTTTTTAAGAAAATGCTTTTGTATCCCAATAAATCAGGGAATTTTAAGATATTTATTTAAATCTAATATAACCTATTACTTAATAGATCGCCCCTCAACAATTGCAATGCCCCACAAGGTACGAAAACTTTTTTTTTAGACCGTAAGACATATTTGTTTTGTCATTGGACCCAAATATAATGCATTAAATCATTAATTAACTTATACCAGGTGTCTGATTTTTTTAAATATTTCGGGAGGTAATTCCCTAAAAAAAAAGTTCCTATGAACATGTCTTCGAAAATGTTTCTTAAGGGAGCTAGAACCCCCCTAAACGTGACGCCCAAACTGTTTTTGACGCCCAAAAAAGAAAATTTGATCATGATTACTTTTTCAAAAAGTGTTAAAAGGCGTTAGCTTAGAGGGTTCTAGCTCCCTTAGGAAACATTTCCGGACACATGTCCACATGAACATTTTTTTCTTATTCTGACCTAAAGAATAACCCCCGAAATCATATTTTTCCGGACACCCTGTATACAAAATTCTATATATCCATACAAAAAAGTTACTTTATGTGATAAGAGAGCAAACTACAAATTGTAAACAACTCGAATATACACGTCTTTAAAACATTTTGAAACATATTTATTGCCCCTCCAAGTTTGCCACTGTGACTGTCTTAAAAGGTCATCAACATAACACAGTACTGTCTAACGAAAAATTCTTTAAAATTTGGTGTAGAAGTAGAACTTCTACACCATTATTTCATTACCACTGTTGATTTTGTATAGTATGTTAATATTGTTAGTAATGAAGTCATATGAAGAAATTGATATGACTTGTAACTCTATACCCACATATAGGTATTTTCTGACCTACAAATGATTGATACATTTCGCCTCAATATAACGTTAGTGTATATTTAGAGAACCAAAATTTCATATCCACAGCAGTGGCGGTCGGTGGAATAGACATGCTCGTATTTTCTTAACGAGGTATGGGACCCACGCCATAATTTAGGGGGTGGTTATTAGACTTAAGTAGAAGGCTATAGTGGCAAAAAATCTTCAGGGAAAACTTGCGAAATTAGTTTTCCAAAAATGGCTGCCTCCGGGCAGATCTTGGAAACGGCTTGCAAAATATTTGCGAAATATTTTTTTTTCATAATCACCGAGTGAATACAATTTTTTTATGCTTTTTTGAGATTTTTTTATCTGTAAATCAGATTTTGGTTATCAGATTATGAGATCTGTAAAAGTTATGGAAGTATAAAAAAAAATTGTATTTACTCGGTGATTATGAGCCGTTTCCAAAAATCTGCCCGGAGGCAGCCATTTTTGTAAAAAAAATTTCGCAAATTTTCCCTGAAGATTTTTTGCCATTACAGCCTTCTACTTAGGTCTCGTAACTACCCCCTAAAATACGGTGTGGGTCCCATGCATCCTTACGGAAATACGAGCATGTCAAATTCCACCGGCCGCCACTGGACTCAACAGTAAATCTAATAAATAAATCTAGTAAAAATGTTTGAAGTAACTTTTACTGGTTACCGATTAACATCGAAAATATAGAAAAGAGATCGGAGAATAAATGAATAGATAAATACAAATTATTTATTCTTCTAACTTCTTTCCCAAAAAAAAAAAACGAATAAATATATCAAGCCGGAAAATATTTAAATGCATACCTAATTTCTTCGTTTTAAAATGACCAAACCCTGTATTATACTTGCAGTAATCCCTTAAATTATTAAGATTAGTTTTTAATAACTCTATTGTAACGTAATACATACTTAGGTGATGATTTTTCTGTGTTCTTTGTTTAATAGGAAAGATGCCAAAGAAATAATAATTTAAAATGTTATGCATATCATGTGATCTTTACAAGGTAGTGCCTCTATTGTGATCATTATATATCTTATCTGAATAAATTGTCATATACAATCATATTGTAAGTGTAAGCAACAAAGTTTGCTACATATTTGGAGTGTTTGCATAAATGTCAATAATTACTATACTTATAATTGTGTATTTATTTTTTGTATTATATGCATTCCATTTCGTAAATATACGATAGTGATGAAATTATTAAAGTTATATATTTGTATATTTAATAGTTCGTAGTAATTTATTATAAATTATAAGTACCTACGTTTATTATTCATAAATAAAGTATTGAAAAATCTAAATGTGTTCCTTATTGTTATGTTTGCAGTTCCTCTTCTTTTTTTACATTTCTATATATTTAGTCTCCATTTTAACACGATAAATGTATGTAATTTGTAATTTACAATATATCCATTAAAGGCTATATAAGGGGTCAAATCGGCTCTTGAACCAATCGAGGTTCTGGTTTGGCAGGTCGGAAGTATAAATGAAAAGACTCCTTTAGCTAGATTTTCAGACCTCCAGGTCGTCTCTAGAAGTTCCTAACCTCAAAAGTGTGATTTTTCGTTTTTTTCTCGGTTCTGGGCGCAATTTTCAACCAAATGTTTTGAAAAAAAATCACAGAGTTGCATGCTTCTGTTACAAATATGCTCAATTTTTGTTTTAATTTTTTTTTCCAAATGGCGCTCAGAAAAAAATATTGAATATTTCAATCAATATTTACATTAGGACGCTTTACATTGGCCAACTTTTAAGGCCATGTTTTTTTTTTTTTTGTATTGCAAAACATTTGTGAAAATCCAAAAAACCGTTTTTTTAGCCAGTTTTTTGCATTTAATTGGCTTGGATTACATTTTATCGAAAAGTTACTATATTTTTCGGATTCAACGGAAAAAATAGTAACTTTTCGATCAACGAACAACTTTTCAATAGTAACTTTCGGAAACGAATATTTGCAAAATATTTTTTTTCATAATCGTCGAGTAAATACAATTTTTTATACTTGTGATTTTCTTGACATTTTGAGATCTGTAAAAGTTATGGTAATTTGAATTTTTATTTCATACCAACATTTCGCCTGTGGGATTTTAAAACAGTTATATATTTACGCAAAATAAGAATTTAGCGAAAATCACAAGTATAAAAAAAAATTGTATTCAGTCGGAGGTTATGAAAAAAATATATTTCGCATGTTTTCCCTGAACATTTTTTTAGCCAATATAGCCTTCTACTTAGGTTCAGTAACCACCCCCTAAAATATGGTGTGGGTCCCATGTCTCCTTACGGAAATACGAGCATGTCAAATTCCACCGACCGCGACTGATATTTTCTGTGAACTATCGCTTTGGAATAATAGTCCGACTGTCGGAGTTGAATAATAGTCCTGAGTGCGACTCTGCTTCGACTCGCCGGAAGTTTGAATGTTCGTAGTTTATGTCTTGTTTCGCTGTTGTCACATCAACATAATATACCATATTAAACATTCTAAAATGGTTTCACAGCTCAGATGTTTAAAGTAATATTCGCTGTTTAAAATTGTTTCACAATAGTTAAGTTGAAAAAAGATAACAGTAAATTTTATTATACGCAACAGAGTCTGAAAATGAAATTGGCTTATACCTATTGATTGATCGTACATCAATGCATTTTTATAAATATAGGGTTTTTATTTAAGACCTCTTATGCAGAGCTACAGTTCGGTCTGGCAACGTCTAGATTTCCTTCTAGATAGGGGCTGGGTTGTACGTTCTCCTAAACTAAATTCGCCTAACTTTGACATAAAAATGTACCATTTAATATGGATTTACTATCCACATATGTAAGGGTAATTCTTACTGTTAACTGTTATTTTGCAAAATTAACACATGTGTCCTATTAGTTGGCAAAAGCGGGCCATTCACTTAGCCAACTCAGACCCTTACTCAGAACTTACTTTTTTTTGTATTTGGAAACAATTCCTTGCACTTTTCAATTAGGCTGTCATAGGCAGCATTTCTTTGATGTTTGTTCGGATATTCTTTGCTTTTGATATTTCGCAGACAAGATTTTTCTTGATATACCTAATAAGATAAATTCCTCCCAGAATATTCTATTGTCTTCAAACGACATTCAAACTCACAAGTATAACGACCTAAGATACACGTTGAGCTGCGTCTGCGTGGTCCAGAATAGATAGACAAGGTCTAGCTTCTGCCTACATATTACAAAAATAAGACAAATCGGTCTCGAGGCAGAGGTGCCATGGTATTGAAATCTTGCGTACTGTAACTCGTCACCAACTGAGAATATCACCATAGAAAACCCTATGCTACGCGCTACGCATGGTTTTCTATGAAATATCACTAACCGTAAAGTGTGTAGGGCAAAAAGATCGGTCAGTCTGGCCACAGTCGTAAGCTGGATCTAAGTTGGCTAAGTGAATGGCCGCGTCAGGTACTCATATGTATGTAGTCTATTTCCATTCTAAATTGAAAATAGGTAGAAAAAAGCAAGGTTGTCAGATATATTTTCTAAAATTGCTAAAAGGGTTGTTTCCACCTCGGCCCTATATGTATGTCTTGCCCGGAGATTTTCAGTCAGGGGGCAGAGTGAGCGGGATATTTAAACTCTGTCATTTTAAAAAATGTAAAAAGCTGACATAAGTTTGTTTGATGCAATGGTTTTTCCTGTTTTTTTATGATTCTCACTATTTGAATGTCTTTTAACTGCTTTTTCACCGTCATATTTGAGTGTAAATGTAATACTAATATTGTCAGTTTTGGTTAACCACGACTTATTATTAGGATCCTGTAACCATCTGTCATGAAAACTACAGAGGTAGGATCTTTTTTCTTTGCAGACGGTTCCATTGAAAAAAGGTATGCTGCATTTTCAGTAAAATATTCGAGAGAACTAAGATTTTTTTACCGCCACACACCTGACAGTGGTTCTCTTTTTTGTGCTGTGAAGAGTTTGTCGTCTCTTTGGTTCATCCCTTTAAAATAATAGAGAACGACTGACATCGAATGTTGACCGGCAGGCTAGTAGATGGCGGTAAAATATACATATAAACATGTAAACCTGTGTTTACTCTACAGGAATGTAACATCAAAAGTGCGGCATTGTGTCATTTTTTATTTCCCGAAATTTTTTTTAAGTACAATTAAAGAAAATATCTGTAAATCCCCTTGGCCCGGAGAAATTTGCGTAAGGCCGGAGACCCGAAAATCGTCTCCAAGGCCCGGAGAGGTGGCAACCCTATTGCTAAGCTCACTATACAAGTATACTTCATACTTCAGTAAACTGTTAGTTCGTGACGTTCTTAGAAAGCAAGTTGGGAAATATTAAAAAAAAAAATACATAGATATAAATTTATTATTAGCATTAAAATAAAGCGTTTAAAATTGATGGAAAAATAATTATAAATTATAACAACTTTACGTATATTACTATACTTGAGAAAATTTTGAAGAGCCGGCAACGCTTGAGCTGCCGGCGGCAGCGAACTCTGAACACCCATGTATTGGATTACTTTGTATTTAATACTCCTTAAATACTTATTCGGTCCACTGTGCCATAAAATTTTTACGACGTCGTTAAAATGATTTACGACTTTGGTAATTCGACTTGTTTAAGACGCCAGTGGCGTGTATTTCAGCTAGGTTTATTAACACAGACAATTTTTTGAGATTGTCTGGCTAAATGAGCATTATTTACAGCAAATTATATTACAAATATTAAGAGTTTTGTATGCAGGCTATTTTAATCTCCTATATTGATTTGAATGAAAAAAAATTATTTCACAATTTTCGAATTTATAAAAGATATATGCACGCCCATGGGATCATAAAGTTGCACCGCTTTTTTTGTTCCCCAGGAGTATTTATCATTTTCAATTAAAAATAGAAGGACTATACATACACCTAGGAAATTGCACCTTTACATATTGGCGATACATGTGCAGAAGAGAATAAGTTAAAAGACACCGGTAAGGACAGACAAAGACAGTTAGATGCAGCAGTGTTTCACGCTTGTGTACGTATTAGAAACGTATGAGACTTCCGCGTAACAGAACCTGGAAATTGGAGTGGAGAAACACCGCCCATCACTTACCGAATTTGAGTGAGTGGGACTCAGTACTTTTTCGCTGCTATGAGAGTGTACATCCACTTAGCTGTATGAAACGAAATTCTTACGTAATTCTGATTTATAATTATCCCATACACTTAAAAGAAGTGTACGAACATAATTGTATTTATTTTCAAATTTTTGTATTCATTAATTAACCGGTCTGCAAGAAAATAAAATTGAAGTTCTATAAAAAAATAAAAAAATAAAAATATAAATCAACCCGGTTATAAGATGAAAGAAAGAAAAAATGACTATTGAATAAGTGGTTCAAAAATGTCGCCCCTTTGTACTTCGCAAAAACCTAGTCTATCGTAAAACTCAGTTCTTACGCGTTTTAACACTTCAGGGGAAATATTATTTTGGACTTGTACAATTCTGGCCCGTAAATCATTTAAATTTCGTGGTCTTTCATGTTCATGTCCGTAAACAGTTTGTTTTATTTGTTAAATATTTGTTGGCATTTAAGGAACCGTTTATAAAAAATGGCCCAACGATGGAATCGCCTAAAATACCAACCCAAACATTTAACTTCTCGGGATACTGCGTACGCACAGGAATACTCAAGTGCTTATTTTCCGTAGACCAATAACGATATAATAATTCAATTCACACGTGCGCATTATAATTTATGGGTGGGGCGTCCCGCCTACATATTTTATTGCTGCCCTATCACGAAAGACAGAGAATAACGCTCATAAAAGTTTTAAAATGACATATCAGTCTGGCAACTATGGATATACTATTTCTCTGTCAGTTCCTCAATCTGTCAGATTATTCTTTTCTATATTTTAATGCTCGGCTTTGAAATCTTGGACGTTCCAACCCTGTATATACATAGAATACCATAATGCGACCGGGATCGGGCTAATTCGTATACCTATATCCAGATCGCAGTTAACGCCATCGTTTGAGGATTTTTTTCAATAATATATATTTCATTATTAGATTAAATTTCACACTTTTATCACACACTATATACATATATTTATGTATTTATTATGTGAAATAAAGACTTAAACTGTTTAGTCATGTGGTGCCATCTCCTGCAATTTCCTTAGAATTTCCAGTCACTACTTACACTACCGCCAGTTTATCTTAGCTACGCATTAATAGGTGGCACAACAAAATCTGTCAAATGTCACAATATTTGTCAAAAGTCTATTGGGTGACGTTTCGGCTGGTGGTTTCGTTTCTTACCAAGTAAAGACTGGTTTTAAATACAAGTGTGTTTATTATAAATTATAACAATTATCCTTAAGACTGTTACATAGTCATAAAAATTTACAGAATGGACACCGTAAATTATTTAGTCAATTTGAGAACTACGTGGTTTTCTTTTTTTATGGTAAGTTTTGGAGTAGTCTATTTTCACCGGAATTTCTAATATTTCCTGCCACGGTTTCTTTTTTTTGTGACCGTTTGCGCAAAACTTTTAGATATATTTTTTCCAAGATATCCGTTAATCAAAAATTAATGCTTAGCAAATTATCAAAACAGTTTAAAATTCTAAGCAGACATAACCTATTAGCCATTTATTTTTCAGATTACCTGCTTATTTTACAACCCTACTGATAGCGGGGCGGTGCAGCTTACTCAACAAAATATAGATATGACTTTAGGTAATAATTATATGCCTGAAATATTTTTCAATCCTAGAACCGTCTCAAGTAATCGTCTCATCTTTTCTTGCAGCTTCTAATGAACTCGTATTTATAAATTTTTATGCAGACTGGTGTAGGTTTAGCAACTTATTAATGCCCATATTTGATGAAGCTGCGGAGGCAGTCGCCAAAGAGATTTCGGAATCTGGAAAAGTTGTAATGGGTAAAGTAGATTGTGACAAAGAAAGCTCAGTTGCAAGTAGATTTCACATTACAAAGTACCCAACTCTAAAAGTAATTCGAAATGGGCAGCCAGCAAAGAGGGAATATAGAGGCCAGAGGTCAGTAGAAGCTTTTACTAGTTTTATCAAGAAACAGTTAGAGGACCCAATCAAAGAGTTTAAGGAACTTAGAGAGCTAGGAGAATTAGAGTCAAATAAGAGAATTATTATAGGTAAGTCTGTTATTATATTGTATGTAATTTCTATGAACAAGTAAGTTAAAACTCCAAAATGGGTATTTTTTTTCTCTCTCTTTGGATTTGATAAAACATTAAACCGACTTAGATACATAGATAATAAAATTGAATGTTTCATTTTATCAGTTAACATTCAGTAAATTATGTAAATAATTATGCACCAGCCTTGGCAATCCATTGTTAATTTCAAAATGTATGTAGGTTGAATTATCATTATTTGCAATCATTCATAAAATTATTCAGTTCACATATAGGTTGATTATACATTTATTATAAGTATTAGGGCTTAATAGAAATTACTGATTTTTGAAAATTTGGATTTTGACTGTGGCGAACTTGATGAAAATTCTTTTCATATATTTACTAGATAGATGTATTTACTATATAGGTACATATACTATTAACATGTATCAACTTCCTTATTATAATGGAATGGAGCCTTTTTTTAATGCTTATATCAATTCTACACGTTATTTTAGGTAGATTTTCATGAGGTTTCCATATACTTCTCTTTTACCATATTTGAGTTATTTCAGTTTGTTTTAAAATATTGTCCATTAACACCATTAGGTACATTTGGAACTATCTGTAGTGGTCATTTTAGAAAATAAAGTATCGGTATTGTTATAGTACTGTAGTTTGTAGAACCCTAAACTTTTGCAACAATGGTTTTATTATTTCTCAATTATGTACAGGGTGTTTAAAACAGAACTAACATTTAATGCAGCTTCAAACCGTTTACACTCATTTTTTTAAATACAATGCCTCATCTTATACTTTACATTTTGATGTAGAATTTAATTATTGTGGTTATAAAATATGTATGTACTTATATATCAGTAAGTATATCCATTATAGATCCAATAAATTGATTATAATTTAATCTTCAGGCATATCATAAATTCTTACTGCAAATAAATAATTACGTATTTTTTTTATTATTACTTTATAATATGAACAATACTCATGAATATATAGGTACTACTAGTACCTATTTAACTGAATCTTACAGTTTATCAAATATTTTTAAGACAGAATAAATGAATATCTAATGAATAATAAACATTACAATGTATGCAAGACCCAATAATAGATGTGTTGTCTGGAAGTAGATACAGCATATTTGTCTACTTATTGAGACTGTGTCGCTTATTCCAGTTGGACTATTCCACTATACTATTGGTGTACTTTTTCATCTTGAGAAAATGTACATATTTCTTATGGGTACATGTACACTCTAATCCCTTTTAATTCACCAAATCCGTGCATCATCGCCTCGCTTAAGTAGTGAAATTTAGTCTCGCTTAAGTCGCGATCATAACGTCAACTTTTTCGTATTTTAGCTGCAAAAAGAAATATTTAGAGAAATACCACAGCACTTGTTATAACGAAAAATGAGCCAACTGAACAAAAAAATAAATGTAAGTGTACCCAGTCGTGCGTGACAAAGTTCAATGTTCCACTTGAGTGAATATTTTAAAGGTTAAATATTTTAAAAGACACCTAACCTATTTTAAAGGTTA
Organism: Aromia moschata; assembly: GCA_029963805.1. Lineage (NCBI taxonomy): Eukaryota > Metazoa > Arthropoda > Insecta > Coleoptera > Cerambycidae > Aromia > Aromia moschata. Next base: position 219,773 of record JAPWTK010000426.1, read on the forward strand.
GGTGTCCATATTTAATGTATTACACAATAATTTTTTTTCAATAAAAATTGTATTCATGCGAGAATCCAATTTCCAAACCTAGTTCTAAAACTTTTACAGACGGCGACTTAACCGGGACGGTTTCGCGACATAATAGGGGGAAACGTGGTGAAATAAGAGAGGATGTGAATTAAGCGAAGGTGAATTAAGAGGGGTTCGAGTGTAAATGTACATACACAATTTACAACTTTCTTATTTTAAACAGAACCATGTATTTTTTTGCTCATTTAATTCGCCCTAAAATTCTCTTTTCAACCAGGCGACATTGGTTTCTTTGTTTCTTTCATTCATGACACAATGACCAAAATCTTAAAACCTTTAAATTATATACCTTTAATATAAAATCTTGAAATTTAGTGGGCTGTGAAATCTAAAAAGAACTTCTAAGCCGTTATGAATATGAAATTTTTTTAAACCCAGGTAATTCCTGCTACTCATAAACCTCCTCTTTAGTGTTGAAAAAAAAGTCAAAAAAGTAGTCACATTTTAAACTCAGAGAGGACCACCCTATTTGTATTTTAACTCGGTATAAAGTACCTAACTGACTTTAATTTTTGCCATGTAGAATTAAAAAAAAAAAACATTTTAATCTTCTTGAAGAGACGGTTGGCAAACGGCGTAGAAAGTGGTAGTTCGGTGTTTCGTGGAAAACGTCAGTTTTTTGTTTCTACACAAAGGTACCCCACTCCAGGATCATGTAGAATTAGTGTGCTGTCTTCATTTTACAAAATAAAACGAAAATTGTTTATCCATTACATTAATACTGTATAATTTTGGATTAATGTCCTTTGAAATGGCATGACCGGGTTATTTCTACATGGTAAAAATAAAAGAGAGTTAGGTATCTTACAACCATTTAAAATAAATATACTGTGTTTGTATCTCAGTTTTTAAAATATCGTCTTGTTTTTGACTTTTTTCTCAAAACTAAACAAAAAAAAGGTTTATGAGTATACAGGAATGAACTGGATTTCAAAAAAATATCATGTTCATAACGGAATACTGGGGGTTTTTCGATTTCACAGCCCGCCAAGCTTGAAAAGATTTTGTATACGGTGTCATAGGCATCTAGGATTTTTTTTATTAAAATGCATTTTAACTATCAGTACATGGTTGAATAGAGAATTTTAAGATGAATAGTACACAAAAAAATATATTGGATTGTATTTTAAATAAGAAATCACATGAACATCACGTGTTGTAGTTATGTTATACAGTGTAAACTTTTATTCTGAATTCTATCAATTGTCACATATTTAAACAAACTTTTCATAAGAACCTCAAAAAGTTAGCATATTACTGATCATTATTGATACATAAATTTCTTCGCTGGCCCGAGTATACAGTAGTATACTCCACCATATTCCAAGTGTATGCTTTACAGTGTTCTTTGAAATATAGTTTTTTAGATATTTTTGTATAGTAAACTGGTTTTTTGTTTGATTAGTATTTATTAAATAGTGTCAGGAAAGTAACTGATGGGAACACCAGTTACCTTGTTCAAAATGCTTAAGAATTCCAGGTACTTGTTATAAAAATAATTCCTAAATCATATTAACGTGGTTTTCTTATTATTCTTATACATAATTTTGTGACACACACGTTCGTAATATTATAAAGAAAAATAATTTCTTAAAAGAAACCTTGGTATAAATTTTTTTTTATATTTTTGCTTGTGTTTGTTTTTTAATTTTAATGTAAAACAGTTATCGACTAGGGGGATGATAGTAGGTGGGCGATTCCGATGGAGCTTTCGAATCATACGCGTACGCACAAAGAAAAATTAAATGGTAATAAATTTTTTGGACACTAAATATATCTCCTGAACGGTAATAAGGTTACTGAAGGGTGTAAATATTGTAAAGCACTGGATAACAAAACCTTGTTTATTTGAAAAAGCAGAGTCATACTTTTTCAATAATGTACAAAAAATAATTCAAAGTGTTTTTTAAAGGCTTTAGGAACAAGGTAATTGAAGGATTGTACTTTGAATCAAAATAAACGTTGATCAAGGGCACGTACGGGGGGGGGGCAAATGATTTAGTTACTAATATTAGGTTTTAGTAGGTTTTTTAATAAAATTTCGTTGTTAATTGATAATTTAAAATTATCACATGCAGTTTTATATTGTCTTGATCAAAAGAAAGGTTGAAAATTTAAAATACTGGCAAGAATCAGTCAAGAGAAAGAATGCAGGCAACCAGAATATCATCTTCGAAAAACAGGTGCATATAAAAAAATTCATTCTCCGGGAAGGCAAAAGAAAGCGAGTCTGCCTTAGCCCCACGCAATCTAAAAATGCTGCTGAATTGCAAGTTGCTCCACCCTGAAAAAGACTGCCAATTCGACAGAAATTGTGATTTTGAAATGAGAGGTGAAATCTAAGTCAAATACTGGAATGCACTCCTCCTGGCCAACTTTCAAACAGTTCCCGCATCTATTGTAAGACCTGATAAAGACCTGTTTCGTTCGCCAATGACTCCTCAAGATACCACACAACTTATTAATCTTCTCCCTATCAGGAGTGGCGCCCTAAAAGCAAGCTACTGAACCAGGAAATAGCTAGTCTGGGGAGGTTGGGAATTGCCGCTAGATTCCAATCCCATTTGTTAATTGGGGGGCAGATTATCCCGTTTGGTTCAGCGAGCAAACAGATCGTGGTTAGCAAACCTTTTTTAGAGACCGAATAAGCATTTTTTTTAAACATTTATTTCAAAAAGCAAAACCAAAGTATCAAATAGCTTTGATCGTGGGCTGAAAGCAAGGTGAAATACACGCTTGGGTCGCTCTTATGGTCACGTGCTGTATTTGGATCACAAACTCCACCAGTGACATAGTATGAATGAGTACAATAAAACCTGTGTATTATTTTCTGCAGAAAATTCAGACATTAAAACTAAATGGAAATATTAAATCCGTACTGTAGAGGGGATCAGATATAATTGCAAGCAATCTCAAACAGGCACATCACCTAGGACTTTTTGCTGCTCCAATGGCAAGGATGGAGGGGAAAAGCAGTGTTGCTGTTAAGTCCGAGCGGGTCTTCGGAGTGCCCAAGCTTGCATCACTCCAGAAAATTTACTATATTCTATCAAATGAAAAGGGGAGGCATATTAGCAAATGGAAAGGGGAAAAATATACCAGGCTCAATTAAACTCTTCAATTTGAAGAGACAACAGCCTTTTCTGTAACGGGGAACTCCCCCCCCATTTGTGAATCGTTGTTTTGAAAACACCACCCAACAAAACGGGAAGGTTTAGAACTCATTCACGAATAAAAAGAAACGGTCCTGATGGGAGTTCGGAAGACTTGCGGGGTCTGCGCTGGGGGGAAATAATTTTTTTTTTTCCTTGTCTAAACAGTTAAAAATGTATTCATTTTGTTTTTATTTATTTTATTTATGTGCTTATAATGAGCTGCGTAGGCGTGTTGAGTGCACCCTGATACTTAAAAAGATTTTATATTTTTTCCAAAGGTATTCTTTTTTTTTTTTAATTTTCAAGTTTGTCTATAATTGGGGGGTGCATCTATCTCTTTGATTCTTATAGGGCAGGTAAAAAAAAATTTTTTTTGGCTTAATTGAGCAAATGTTGGATGGAAGCCCGTTTTTTTTTAATAAAATTTTGTTATTGTTAATTTTAAATTTTATGTGCCTGTTTTATATTGTCTGTTTCAGGATTTGGGGGTCACCGCATACTTCAGGGTGTTGACAACTAAAAATGACTGCCATACGTTGGTTTGATGAAGCTCTAAGCAGATGCACCCTCCTGGCCACCCAATCTTTTGTTTTTTTCCCTTATAAAGATCGGACTGCCCCGATGAGACCTATCCAGGCAGCTTAAACAATTTAGGCAATTGCATATTTGGGTAGCAGAAAAATGTGTGCCCCTTGTGAGGGAGATCACATTTGAGAACGCCGAGGAGCTCACTGAAGAAGGACTGCCATTCTTGATTCTCTTCCATGATTCTAACGACAAAGAGAGCATAAAGAGGTTCAATGAAATAGTGCAAACTGATTTGATATCAGAAAAACGTAAGTGCCAATAAATTTTTGACTACTTGAAATGTACGTTATCCGGTATTACCAGTCATAGAAATTTTTTCTCAGTACTTTCGAATTTGATTTTTTGGTCATAAATCGTAATAAATATGTAGTCTAAAACTACAGAAGATTAAACTAAAAAATTATGTGTTTGCGAGTGTTTGGAAAAAGTTTTCATTTTAAATGATGATGGGTAGAGACTAGTCACTTAATAGTACCTATATTATGTCACAACATCAGAAAGTAACCATTCATTTTTTTTATTACAAGATGTGCTCTTTCAAATTTGTAAAAATATACAGGGGTTCCATTTAAAATAAGGAACTTAGTAGACGCAGCAGAATGATATGATCCCCCTGTGGATTTGTCAATATTTCAAAAAAGTGTAAAAAATTAAGCCAACCATCTCACATTTTTTGTCAGTGTTATTGCATTTTATTGTTTATGAAATGATTCTATAGACCAAATATACAATAAAAGCTCACCCTGTCCTCTCACGCACACTTGCATACGCACACACAAACGCACGCGCCCGCGCACACAATGTTTGCACACCAAAGACCAGACCATCGTAGTCCAATGTTTTCATGGAGAGCTAAATCCAAATCCAAGGTTTATATTTATTTTATAGCCCTTTTTGTTCATAGAAAATAGAAACTGGCCACATATTCATACGTTTTCAGGATCATTTAATCTAAATATGAGCTCAATAATCACGCCTAACCTTAAAACTGGCAAACCTAAACACAAATCTTTAATTAGAATATAGGCAGGTAAACATGATATTAGTATAATTTCTGCGTCACTGAGTTCAATTGTGGTGTGTTTGCCTTCATCGGATCAGAATTTTTATATTACCGAAAAAAAAAAAAAAAAAACAAAAAACAACAACTCACTGAAGTCGTCTATTTTGTTTGTAGAAAATAGTACCCAACAACATGTTCATGAGATTCTTGGGGATCTCTACATCCAAACATCTTTTTTGTTTATCCTACCAGGTCAACATTTACTCCTAACCTAATACTATTAAAACTACCCTCAAAAAAAACTTAAAATCGCCAAAATAACCTTTTTTACTTAACTTGGAATTCATAATGACATACTGTATTAGGACATGTAAGCGGTACTTTTGACATTACGTCACATGGCGCAGAATATCTCTTATTTGAATATATGTGCAGTAGGCCTGGAATGAAGTTTTTATTAAAATGTTTAAATATGGAAAGCATTTGTGATTGGATAGGTGCAAATTCTGCTCAACGAAAATATAAAGAAGGCGAGTGGGTATTGAGTGCACCCTGTATCAAAACAACATAATAATATATAAGTTCTTTGACACTACGTTTGTAACAACAAAAAACAATAAGATGTATGTGTATGTGTATAATGACAAGAAGTCTAGAACTAAGGAGACGAACTGCGGCTTTTCACTGTATAGCGACGGGTGTGTATGTTAGCAACAGTCGTAGGACAGGGGGAACGGGAACGTTAAGCAAAGTGTCTTTTTCAATAAAACGCAACGGCTCAACCCCCCCCAAGCTAGAGTGAAAAATTATGTCGCTTATAACTCGCGAGAGGCACTGTTGGGAGTTGTAAATTCTTCGATTCATTTTATCCGGAAAAAGCCCTTTGAAAGCATTCGGAATATACCGTGGTTGCCATGCAACATGGGTTTTAAATTTTTTTCCTTTTTTTTCTAAAAAACTTTTTTTTCCCAGGCGGTATAACTAGAACAGATACCCAGTCTTGGAGAAAGGAAAGGAAATAAACATTTACCCGTATACCGTGGTCTGTCACTAATCCCTAAGTAGTGCCATTAGATGGTTAAGAGTCGTTTGGTTGTTGCCTGTCCACCGAATGTACGTGGTGTGAATACATTTGACAGACGCACACGACGTTTTTCGGGGTTAAGTGCGGAGCTCTGTTCGAACTCTGGGCTGTACCACTGAATATTATATTGAATCTTACACAAGTACGTCTTTGCAAATACAAATTTTGCAATGATCAATATGAAAATGTACTCAAAATGGAAGAAGAAAGAAAAAAGAAAGAAAAGAAAGAAAAGAAGAAAAGGAAAGGAGAAAAAAAACAAAAGAAACTTCGTGGATAACGTTTACAAGGAAAACAACGTTTACGAGGAAAAACGTACAAGCGAAATAAACGTTAAACGTTTTGTAATTTAAACTAACATACATCAGTAACTTTTGAAATAAACGTTTAAACGTTTTGGCGATTAAACGTTAATGCGAGTGTCAGTTGTGTACCCTGGTTGCTCGGTTATAAACAGATATATACGTATACCGCGGGCCGGCGTTCTTAAATCACACAATGCAACACACACTTTTGAACCATATATATTTGTGTATATATTTTTAATAACAAAGGAAAAATTTCGTTTCATACAAACAACCAGAAGCCAAACGGCATGGACCGCTTCTTAATCACCAATGTTTGAAATATTTATTTTTGTATATTTTTGTTAACCACGCATAAGCCCCCGTAGCCAAACTTGACAGCTTAATGATAAACGTCATATAAAACCATAGCATGGTTTTCTATGATAAACATTCACATGTGGACCGCTGATCGCTGGTCATCACGTGACTCGAGTACATTACTGTGTACAGCGCCTCCTGGAGGCGGACAGATTTGATCCCTAGATACCGAACGAGTTCGGTCTCCTTAGTTCTAGTCTTCTTGGTGTATAGTCTAATATAGACATCCAAAAAAAGTCATCAAATCTGGGTATGAACGAGAGATATGGAAATAGCAGTTATATCAAAGCTCAAAACGAAACGTCAAACTTTTGACAAGTGACTGTCACAATTGTAAAATAAATAATAACTGTCATAATGAGCCATCCAAAAAGACGTCATCAAAGTCAGTCCAGCAAAAAAGACGTATATCTGAACTTTATAACCTTATTTAATTGTCAACCGCTATTTTCATCTCTCTCGTTGATAGCCAGATTTGATGACGTTTTTTTTTTTTGGATGTTCTATATAAAGTTACAGCTAGGACAATTAAATAAGGTTATAAGTTCAAGACAGACAGAAATACGTCTTTTTTTGCTCAGCCGACTTTGATAACGTTTTTTTTTTTTTTTTGGATGGCTCGTTATATTTACATATGTATGTATGTATGTAAAGAGTTAATCTAACCTAATATGTCACTGGACATTATTAACCCGTAACATGTAGTCTTTTTCAAAATGTAAGGAACACACTTTTGGAGTAACTTCTTTCACTTTTAAAGCGATTTTCCATGCTTTCGATTAATCAACATTGCCCACAAAGTGTTTGTTTGATTTTGGGAGTTGCTTAATGTACATTTTTTAAATTATTTCTGCCAAAATTTATTACATAACAACGATTTTTATATTTACAGGGTAAATATAAAAAGGTTTACAGGGACTTTTCTCCTTTATTTTTAAAGGGACGAAAAACAATTTTACAGGGGTAACTTATTTTTCCTGAAATTTCAGAATATGTTAGAATAACAATTGACAGAGAAATGTAGCAGTTGTTTAATTAACCTAACCTTTTAAAATGAAACACCTTGTATTTTGTAATAAGTATGACATATGTTATATCGTGTTAATCAAAAGAAAAGGCGGAATTCAATGAATAATATAAAATACAGGGTGTTCCATTAAAAAATAAAGTGTTAATTAAACAGCTGCTACATTTTTATTTCAATTGTTTTTCTTACAACTTATTCTGAAATCTCAGAAAAAATAAATTACCCTTGTAAAACAATTTTATCATAGCTCTATAAAGATTATGGAGAAAAAGGGGTGGAAATTCTCCAACTCATCCTGTACTTTTATAACATCGAAGAAATATTTCAATGCACATATGCATAATTTATGTGATAAAAAGACGATCTGATTTCTGTGCCAAAGCAAAGCTGCAAATGACAAGGGTATTTTAATGCTTACTACTTTGACTATGAGATATCATACCAGCCGATGTGAGATCCAAATACGTACATAGGACATTGGCCCGTTATGAAAATTGACCTACAATTCTCCCTAACAACTAGCGTAGGTGGTGAGACGGCCGGTCTTATTTCCCCACTAACTTCTTATCTCTCGTCTCACTTCTATTTCTCCTTTTTCATAGGTGGCTAATGTCTGATGTATGACTGGTATACATGATATATTTTTTTTCATTTTGTTTGGCTATTAAGTGAAAAAAATGCTATCTTTAATCTAATTTTTATTTACTCATAGATTTACATACAAAAAAGTTTCGCAAAATTACTTTGCCAAATCCAAAACACCTATAACGTATTTTTAGGTATATTAATTGCATTTTAATCTTGTTATTTTCAGAATCAATAAATTTCTTAACAGCAGATGGTAAGAAATTCGCTCACCCCTTACACCATTTAGGAAAGAGCGAGAAAGATCTACCTCTAATCGCGATCGACAGCTTTAGGCACATGTACCTCTTTCCAAACTACAAGGACATCGAGATACCCGGCAAACTTAAACAATTTGTCCAAGATCTATACTCCGGTAAATTACACAGAGAATTTCATTACGGCCCAGACCAGGACGAAGAGACAGAAAAGAACCCCACTACCCCACCAGAAAGCACATTCAAGAAGTTGGCACCCTCCAAGAATAGGTACACGTTACTCTCCAAGGATGAATTATAAGATTGCAGTTAGCTTTACTGTAAATAAATTGTTACACACAAATTTATCGAATGAGGTAGTCACTTTTAAGTTGATATTATTTGAAGATGCAATTATTTTTTATACCGGTTTAATTACACACAAATTACTTTTTCTTAGTTACAGAATTTTTATTTATTATACATGTTTCCGTGCATCTTGACCTAGTCAGTTTTGTGGCAGTCGGTATAATTAATTTTAGAGATGGATTTTCATTTTTTTAGATGGATATACAACTTGATTGCACCTGAGATATTACTTTCTTACAGTTATTGCAGATGCATTGTTTGGAGTAATGAATATATAACTGAACAACCTAAATCTAAAGGTGTAAAAACACATTTTACACCTTTTTTACACTTTTTACCTTTGCAGTCAAATTTCTAAGGGAAACTTTCTAGTGGGTACGCGGATGAGAACTAACGATTACATCACCAGCAGAAAGCACCATTCTTCTTATTTTTTTTTATTTTTTGGAGTCGCCAACTGGTACAAACATCTTATCAGTTTAATATGTAAAAGAATGTTACTAGCCCTAGAGCATGTTTACTTGGAAGAAACATATGAATTTTGTAGATGTCATCGTCAAAATTCAGTCAGTCAATAACAGTTGTATTTTATATAATACCACCAATTTGATGGTGCATGACGAAAGAATGTAACACACAAATCACAAGTCTTATTTCAGGGATAAAAGTCACCATGAAAAAACTATGGGCTAGACTGCATAGTACATAAAGAATATTGCGTAATTGATAACAAAACTACAAAAAAAATAACAAAACTTTATTAAAACACATAAGTATAGACTACAACATCTTTTTGTTAAAAATTTTGAAATATATATATATATATATATATATATATATATATACACCGTAGCTCAAAAGTTACTTCTGAATAAAGGGCAAGGAAGTATTTTCGAAAAAAAAAAAAACATTAAATAGAAAAGTCTTCAATAGTTTTAAGGGAGGATTCTGATTGTGACCTTGATTTGACCTTTATCGGGATCGAGTTTAAAAGTCATTTCAAGGTCAAACCTGCTGTGTCAAGCCACTGAAGCCAAGACCAGCTACAGCCCAGCCACTGAAGGCAAGACCTGTTACAGTCAGTCATTCGGCGACTTGAAAAGCCACTTGCGCTGTGGTGCAACGCAGGGCTCGGAATTATAAAACTCTATGATAATGAAAGTATAAATCGTATTTTGTAAGCGCCTTGTACATTATATATGTGTTGTGTTTCTTGCCCGTGCTACATACAGCATTTACCCTTCCTGAAAACGCTCCAGAGCTCACATATGCACAGTAGTACGCCATCCCACCATGGGAACGTGGGATACTCTTACGCAGTTTTACATACGAGCAGACAAACATTCCATTAATCATTATTACCCTAATTCCGGGCGCCATCTTGGAGATATATTGACTAATTTACCTCAAGCCAACCTATTTTTTAAGGATAACGTATAGTTTTCAACTTAATCATTCATCCATAAACTGTGACCATATATACCATTTGAACATAAACTGTATGAAAAAGTATTTGACCGTGAGGTCAAGGATCATATACGAATATAAGATTTCCTGCTCTTTCTATTTTCGGTTCCAAAATTTCCAAAAGTCAAAAGGCAAAAGGGTTTCCATTTGAAAAAAAAATTGATCTTGAAATTGGACCCCAAGATCAAAGTCAAGGTTACCATCAGAAACCTCGTTCAAAACCCTGTCTTTTCTATTAACCGTTTTTTTTTTTTTTTTCAAAAAAGCTTTTCTATCGAGTAATTCAGGTGGAACTCATTATGGAGCAAAGAAATGCAAGGGTTTTCATGTGACACCCAAATCCAAATTTCATATTTTTTACTTAAGACTTACATACAGCCTTTTCTATATCACCATATCAAAATGGATTCAAAATATGTAATCAAAAAGACCACCAAGAAATACCATCTCTAATAATTTTTGTTAACATTTCTATATGAAGTATTTGCGTCACTAAGAAGATAACTCATTTTATGTCTACTGATGCCAGTATTAAAAAAATTCACATCTTCACATCAAAATGTTCTTTATAGTTTTCCTGAAAATTAAAGTGTGATATTAAATTAAAACGAGTGATATTAATTATCCGGTAAATGATGAAAAACTTAATTAAAAAAACGTATTATAATTTCCCAGAAAATTAACGTCACTTTCTAGATTAAACTTAAACATAGACCACCAAATAATATAAACTCCTGACTAATTGTCACTTACAGGAAGTTTAGCACCAAGAAAGTTATGAATAGAGCAGAATTCCGCGACAAAATTGGACTCAGGTCACCATTAATACAAAGAGTTAGTTCACACAGTTAGATAATACACCATTATACAATAATGAATATTTGATAAACATACAAAACGGGAAATGATTTTGTATTTGATGACTGTATTTTGCAGTTAAACCTCAACGCCTGTCACTTAACAATAATTAATGCAAGTGCTTTCAACGTCTACTCCCACCAAAGAACAGTACGAAAAGTTAACTATTTATGAACGGACCCCTTGAAATTAACACATGTATTCATAACAAGTGACTGTATTTAGGATTTCTTGTGAACACATCTTGCAGTTTTTTTTAATGACGGTACTGACTTTCGACGTTATGGTTGTTGTGGTATTTTTTGTTTAACAGCATGTCCCATTCTCTCATTCCACTCTCAGCTATCTGAGTTACGCTAACTGAGTCTCATTTTTTTGTTTGTGAAAGTAGGATGATCTTAAAAAAGTGTGATGAAAGTAGGATGATCTATTTTCGCCTTTGCTTTTTTAATGTGATCCAGTCTTAAAAGAGACTGCGTGGAAATCATACTCAGCAGATATTTATCTCAAAAATTACAACACTGAACTGTGCGCCACAACAGTATCTTCGATCTGCCTCTGATAATCCGTTCTTATACAGGTCAATTCCGCATCCTAATTATAATGTATTTGCACTATATTATGTGAAGTATTGCTTTGTAGCAGAGCGCACCTTGAACTGTGAATTTTAGGATCATACGTAGGGTTTTTTTTAGTACAATCCGGCAAAGCAGACATAAAAATAAAACTGAAAAGAAACTACATACGAAAGTTTCTCAAAAAAGTATGTGGTACTGGTAAAGTTAATTTTACACTCTCGGAATACATTATTCAAGAATATAAATTACATTACAACCAGAATGTATTTTCCCTCTAATTACGCACAACGAATGTAATATGAATATAATACGACCATACATTTATTGTTTATTGGTTTGATGGACTCGACTCCACTTTAAATAGCCATCAAAATGCTCGGATTTAATGAAATCACTCAAGTTTAAAATGCATTAAATAAGTACTTGACTGCTGGACGTCATGTTGTTTTGTGCTAAATACACAATGATTTTTCACACATTGTGCAGATGACCACAGATCCGTTTTGACCACAGTGATGCAGATGACCACAGATCCGGAAGATCTGGAAAGTCTTCGCAGTTTATCGGTGGTTCTGGTAGTTTATGGTACCTCCTCGTGACAATTTAAATATTTAACATTTATGTAACTAAATGATAACAACGTTAAATCCACTTCATACACCTTACAACATGCAAAATCACAAAATGCTAATTGAGCGCGAATTTTAATTATTAATGTAAGTATTATATGCATGTAATATGTATGTAATGGAAAGATCATTGAGAACGGAAATTGTAACCTTACTGCATCTGAATGACAGTCTAAATTAGGGTTAGAACCAAATGGTGCTTTGTGCAACTAATAATTTTAGTCTATTTTGCAAGATAGTACGTGATAACGTGATACGATAAAATTATACGTGTAAATACGTGATGGAAAGTCAATTACGTTACATACAGCGTCCGTATTCTTGTCATAGGTCACAAGTCTCTAATCATGTCATGGAAGGGTCTGATGATATCGTTATGTTAAAAATGAAAGAATATCGCGAATCAGAATTCGCTTTGTTCCGTCAGGATTCGCACAGAGGCAACCACCAATACTGATATAATAAATGGACTCCATATATGAAGTGACAAACTATTGGGAACTAACAACATAATTCATTACTCAATGTTCAGCTCTGTATTTTACGGTTTTCTGTGTACCCTGCTTTGTAGTAATAGGGACCTCAGTCCGACTCTGTTGCGATTTGCGGCTCTAATATTATTAGGGTCCGGAAATGTGTGCGGCAACGCAGGGCTTGGCACTATACAACTCTATGATAAAGTATAAACCGTATTTCCGTGCTACATATGGCATTGACTCCTTCCCGAAAACGCTCCAGAGCCCGCGTATGCGCTGTAGTACGCCATCCCCATTCTCATCGCAGTCTACACGTGGGCACACAAATATTCTGAAACCTACTAATTATGCAGCACACATAATTTATAGATTATGATCGTTTTGTTGATAGTTATGTTCTAACACAATAGCTAATATTGGGAGATTAATTTGTTCTGGATGCACCAGCTGTTCACGCTTACCGATATTTATGATCCCATCTAAAAATTCCCATTGAGAGAATTCCTCATGTTCCAAACATGTATAATAAATTTATTTAGAGCACCGTTAAAATTCCCAAAATTAATCTCATTGAAATCAGACACTAATCACACAGAAACCATTAGATAGAGAAGGTATTGAAAACCTATTATGAAGGTTTAACAATCCACCTATTAATACTGAGATTTGTAAAAATGAGCATTATGAAATTTTGGGACTGAAAGATTTTCAAAACGAAATGACCTTGCTTTATACAAAGTTCACTACTTTACTTTTGACAAAAACTAAATTTAAAGAAATGCTCTAAATTCTAATTGGATAACACTTAAGATCATATCCTTTTTGCGGTACATATGTGTATGTGTTCCACAAAACAATTGAACCATCCAAACCTCTGGAATGCACTATCCACCATTTACTTCATATAATTTTGGTTCTTATGGTACTTTTGCATCATCCACATTGGATTAATCATACAACTTGGAGAAGGATTTTATTAATGTTGTGTATGTTCTAATAATTTAAGTTTATCCTTATTTATTTTAATGTAAAGTGTTCTCTTAAAACCAGATACAGATACGATTATATTTTCAATGTACCATTTTTATGTGTTCATATACAAACCTATCTTGCAAACAATTCAGTAGTTTTACTTATTCCTTAATTCTTTTAATTTTCCCGGTAGAGTTTAATATCCTGTGAATATTAGTGTAATATATTTCTTCCTGTTTTTATCTTGTATATATTAGTACTACTATAATTTTCTTTGAAGTAAATAATTCTATAAAATCTGTTTTTTTTTTTCAAAGTGGCAACGTTTTTATTTATCAGGTGCTTTCCTTGTGGAATAGTGCTGTAAAATTCAGTAAATATTATAAGTTCGAATTTGCGAAGAATGTGTTGACACCATAAAATTATTGAAAACTGCTTCAGCAGCATCAGCATTATACATATACTGGGGTGGTCCATGAGGTATAATAAATTTACCAGCTAAAAAAAATCTATATGGAAGAGAAGGTGTTGTGAAATGTGTCATGCAGATGGTCCGCTGAAAAATTAATTTAAAATAATCTTTTTACAAACTGAAAATCCATCGAACCATCCTCAAGTTATTTGAAAAATTAATGTAAGTATGACGTCACATAATGGTATTCCACCAATCAGAATTGGTGATATTTTTTCTGTAGAGGACTGTCCGATAATAGGAGCGGTGGGGAAGGGACTACTCGATATGTCGCACTGTTCACATTATTATTATATACATGTTATGAACCATTATTGTATGAAGAGTGTGAAAAAAAATATACGAGTTTCTTGTTACTCTAACGGATCAGCTAATTTTTTAAAACACGGAGCCTTTTTCCACGCCAATCAATCAAATTCACGACACGTTTTTTCCCGCCCCCATGTGGGTGGGGCCATCTGCGTCAACATGACGTATACTAAAATGTAAAGGCAATCGTGTTTTATGACTCCCACTCCATCTTAGCTGCATGTTGCCCAGTCTTTCCCAGTTTGGTAGGTCCGATCTCTTATGATCCTCACGTTCGCGATGTATATTTATTATACGTAGGTATATACATGTATGGGCTAGTGCAGGCCTCTCCAACGCGAGCACTCGGTGCCGGCGCGCATTCTCTCCCACCCACACACACTCGCGCGCGCGATCCGCTCGACACTTGATTCTAATTCTAATGGGAAAAGAATCGGTTCGTCATTAACAGAGTGGACCTTCGTAGACATCGTAATGCCAGGGCAATCTAGCCAGACATTTAATTCCCAATGGGAGGATTCATATCTTTTTACTAACGTCGACGGAAAAGCCCAATGTTTAGTTTGTTATACAATCGTAAACATCAAGTCCTCGACCGTGCGGCGACATTACGAGAACAAATATTCCTCGTCGCATGATGCAATTGTTGGTGACGAAAGGACGGAACTGATAGCCAAATTAAAATCAGAACTAAATTAAACTATTAAAACTAGTACATAAAACATCTTACCAGGTATATGACATACCATACAATAACGTTGGATAAGAAATATTGTTCTATCATAATAATTTTTAAATGCAATCTACATCCGCATTCTTCGAATCAATATCTTATGGACAAATACATATTTGTATTTTTATTCTTGTACTGTTAAATCTGGAGATCTGATAAAGTTACAGAAATTTTAAGTTTTATTTTATTCCAACATTTCTTGTATCTTATAACCTGTATAATAGGTTTAAATTATGAGTTTTTATATCCACTTGTTTATTGTAAAAATAGGTCACAAATATCTCACAACCTGATTTCAGGATTTTCTGGTATGTCCGATTTTTTTAAATTCCTTTTTTGTAAGATTCGTTTGAAAGCCTTCTATTTAGGTCTAATAATCACACCCTAAAATGTAATGTGGGTCTCATATTTCCTTAGGAATGTACGAGAATATTAAATGCCACCACCAATACCTACATAGGTCCTAATATAATATGTAGATATGTCGATATGTCCTCATCAAGAAACATTTTTTTTCTTTTTCAAGAAATGCTGCAACAGTATAAAATAAATACTCGTGTCAATAGACAAGATCTGTGTGGAGAAAATCATTGTCTTCTATCAGTCACAAAAATAAATTGTCATGTGGACATAGTTAACTATCCGAGAAAAAAAGTACAAAACAATTAATATTTCATAACATCCAATAATAAGAAAAATTATTTTATATTTCAGCTATTAAGAGAAAGGCTATAATTTTAAAGGTAAATAATTTGGGTTTTGATCTCTTTTATGTATACTGGCAATAATCTAAAAAAAAATGAAAAGCTCCCACTAATCCTATAACCACTTCCTTAACAAATAGCAAGTGACTGAACCAATTCACTGAATTTTACAAATATCGTTTTTTTTTGTTGGCTTAAAAAATCCTAGAATAAGGGGAAAAAGATTTTACCTACATCTTGCGAATAACGAAAGTTTTGGAGATGGACATTGGCCACCAAGCTTACAATGTTTGCCTCGAAGCCGATGCTGTGCAGATAAAACACGCCAAGCAGTCATTGACAGAGGCGCGCACCAGTATAAAATCGAACAGAAAAGAAATGGTGGACGAATATTCGAGAACGGAAGGGCAGCTTTACGGTGCAGGGATAGCAGATTGATGGTAAAAATTTTTTAATGCCCATTACACATCTCAATACTTTAAAGGCGTTTTTCTCGGATCACACTTTTTGAAAAGCGGCACGCAGCATAAGTCTAACAATTTTCATTCTATCCACTCCAAATTTTGACCATATTTTTAAAATAACATTCCAGAAGAAAAGTACGCTGGAGATTCTCGATAATAAGTTGATTCTAAAATCACTTATTAACAAAAGATTGCCGTTTTTTTTTTTTTGTCGAAAATTGAACTGCCTACCTCAAATGCTCGTCAATCGCACAAGAATCAATATTTTCAAAATCCCCTAAGTACTTATATTTCAAAATCACCTAAGTTATACTGCGTGCCGCAGAGCGCGACGACTGAAACTTGTCTCGGTGGGATGTCTGCAGCGTCGCCATTTTGTATTATTTTTGAATAATTTTTTTTTGTGAATACTTGAAAACATAACATCCTTGAATATTATTATCCTCTTACTTTTTCTTCCATCCAAAAAAAAATCAAGAAAAAACGCCTTATTTCAGATGTCTACAGTGGTGTTACCCCTTTTAGAATTCCATTTTAACGTTACCCCTTTAACAATTTCATAAACCGCTTCTGTTGGCCACTTTTACTTTCCCCGATTTATCAGCAAACAGTATTTTATGCAGTAAATAAGAATAAAGGAATACTTCACACACAACTATATTTGTTACTTATCTTATAAAAATAAAAATATATTTTACATATCAAATACAAAAATAAATAAGCCTTAATCTAACTTAAAAATGGAAACAATGAGAATAAACACAGTTCATTTTTTCAAGTTACATTAAAGAAGGGAACAATTCTGAGACATCAGGTTCCCAAAGGTCCATCTCTGATGAACTGTTTGGAGAATCCAGAGACTCGTAACCAAAATCGGAACTAGAAGTGGATGCGGGCGAAGCACTGCCTACAAGC
The DNA here is from genome assembly GCA_029963805.1 of Aromia moschata. Classification (NCBI taxonomy): domain Eukaryota; kingdom Metazoa; phylum Arthropoda; class Insecta; order Coleoptera; family Cerambycidae; genus Aromia; species Aromia moschata. Next base: position 237,143 of record JAPWTK010000426.1, read on the forward strand.
GAGGATGGAACAGCTAATGTTGTCCTGCTAGAGTCGTCATCACTTTCGACTGAAACTTCAGTGACGGCATCTCTAACAGGTACTCCATTGTGATCTAGAACAAATGTTACGCAGTTCATGCTGTCATCCAATATAATGTTTTCAGGAACATCATTTTCTACTGTTATTATTGGCATATTATGATCGACAGCTAATTTTCTTATCCTTGATACACTTTTATTCAGCTTGGGCCTGATAGCTTTCATTCTTTGTCTTGTGCATGATTTCTTGATATTTTTGGAATTATTAGATGGTGGTTTAGCAGCATAGTTGTGGTGAAGTAATAGGTACTCAGAGATGTCGGTCTCTAATGAGTTTTTATTGTCCTTTAACACTTCACATCCATCGGATTCCAGCTCCTTTGATGTGGTCCCCACCACTTCTCTGTTACTGGCTTGCATATTAGAAGCTGATTCCTGAAAAGGATACATTCTCGATTAGGAAACCATGCTAAGTGATCATAGAAAGATAGAACAAATACAAAAGCACTACTACTGATATACATAGAATTTTGATTTCTAACAATGTCGTTTACATAAAAGTGTTTAGCCACAAGAACCTTTTGGTTTTTTTTTTTATTTGGAGAATTAAAACCCATCCACTTAAGTTATTCGTATAATGAGGTATAATTAATTTCTCATATGGAAATACACATAAATGTTTTCACTATGTGTTGCTGTGATAATTTATACTATTTCTGTTAGTTACAATACATACATATTATTATTGATGTTATAAGAGCCACCAGTGGCGCAGCCAGGGGGAGCGAGGAAGGTGAGGGGCCAGCCCCCCCCCAAGCTAGCCAGCAACCAACAAAAAATCATGGTCGTTTTATGCATCTTCATACTTAATTGCATAATTTCTGGTTTTTTATACGTTTATCATTGTTTAATAGACCTTAATAAAAACACACTTTTCAAGATTTTTTGTTTTCACGGAATAATATCATATTGTGTATGCTACTACAAAGAAAATAAAATTTGACTGGGAGACTCGCCCCCCCCCAAAATGTTTTCTGGCTGCGCCACTGAGAGCCACAATAACACTCATGTGACCTTGACTGATAAGGAAGATAGTAACGTCAACAAAATAGGAAAATTTCAAAATCAGATAAAATATTTTCTTGATTCTAGAAGGTAATTCATTTTTATGTAAACAGTAACATAGCCAAATTTTCATGTCTAATAATGCAACATATTATGCAATAAAACAAGTAAGATGTTTATATCTACTTGCATTAGAAATGAAAAACTTGGCTTCACTTGAGTTTTATCATGCATTTGAATCTAACAGAGTAAAATATTTTTCAGTATTTATCAACTAATGGAATTTAATTAGAAATTCACTATTTTACTCCATTATTTTAATTTTTTAAGGTGCATTGTGCAAGTTATGTATACCCAGACAAAACTACAAATTGCTCAACTGATAAGCTGACTTTTAATTAACATAAATTAAATATTCGTCAAATTTCACCTTGTACAAGAGACTTTCAAAGCATGAATAATTAACTCATGAAGGTATCTAGAAATAGACAAAAATGTTATTCACCATTTAGAACCAGAGTATTCATAAAATAATTTCCTATATATATATATGCATACTTTTTAAATATTTGTACATCATTTAGTAGATCTAGTAGTCAATAATAAATGTTATACATGTGTATATTCAATTTAAATAAAAAAAAAGGGAATACAAACACAATAATAGTTTCCCACTGAGAACTATAAATTATTTTAATCCACAATATAACAACAGGCAACCGCAAAAAAAATTATAATAAAGAGAACAGAATATACATATAATTCTAATGTAAAGGACTATTCTTGTTGCTATAAAATAAATAGCATATCACTAATTGAAAGTGTTTACAAACTACTACTCATTAACCGACATATGTATATCACGTTATGTTATTACATTTGTTGTTAGTCATAAGAAAAACAAGTTGTTAATGTACATCATACATGAGTCATAAACTGATACTTGTACTTTAAACTTGGTGGATTATGGTGTCACCATTTTGTTGGATATTTTCTATGTATTAGACATATAAAGAAAATCAAATTGTAAATTATATTAAGTATTAATTAAATTGTTATAATTACATACATAAGTATAACTGCATCAACAAGCTCTCTCTGAAAATAAAAATAAGAATTCTTATTTTGAGATGAAAATTTACAATTTACACAAAATTATATAAAAAAAAAAATGTGCTATCGGAGCACAGTTCATTGTATAAATTAACATACAAAAATTATTTCTAACTATTTCTGTTTCATTAGATTAACCAAATTATCAACCAATATTTTCCGGCACATTAATATTTATGTATATAGTATAAAAATGAGATTATTGATTATTACGTTTAATTTTTTTTCCAATATACATATGTATACATATTTTTTTTGTTTTGTATTATCTGTTAGGGACACATTAGTTAACTGTTAATACTAATTTAGGTCTTAGTATAAACACTCTATTTCTGTTAATGTCCCAGTGATTGCTTTTTATGAATTTAATAATTTGTTAGCATCCCTTATATAAATAAGTACCATTTTGGCTATATCCTTTTTTTTTAATCATATACTTATCTACATTTTACTTATCAAGAATTACATACACAAATGAATTGTTTGATTGTGTCAGTTGTTTATATTATTTGGAATTAATATGCATTAACTATAATTTATTATTCATTGTGTATACATGATGTGGGTTTTGTTTTCATTAAAATTTTACTTTTTCTTTAATTTAACAATTTAATTTGAGAACACTGTAAAACTTGTTTATAAAAATAAAATAAAAATTGTTTATGTAAATAACAAAAAAAAATGCTGAAAAAAGTATGCATCTGTGTTTTTATATCCTTTACCTTATAAGTAATTACTAAATGGGTATTTTGCACATACCATTCAAAATATTTACTAAAAACTATTAATATTAGCAGTATCTATGTATTAACAAATATAGGCATCTTATCAAGTTAATCTAAAAATGTTTTTTGAATCTTTGTACCTTTTCAATAAGAGTGACCGCATATACTGCATGTGCCGTGTGAAGCGAGGCATTAACTGCCAGTACGTAATCAATGTTAACTGTCCTTAGGGCCAATTTCACCAACGAGGGTAATGCACTCAACTTGCGAATAATGCGTTCAGATGTAATGTATGCCTCAGTACATTTTAATGCGCTCTATGCAAATTGAGCACGAATTTCAAATAAATGAAAGGTTGAATGTAAAACAATTTCCCTGTCTCTCCTTGTACTGACCAATAATATGCAATAGAGGATAGTAGGCGGGAGACCTGACACTTCTTAGTACAACCTAATATCCAATAAAATAAAAACATTAAACATGATCATATGACAACTATTCTTCATGAAAAATGCATTTGTAAAATCAAGTCAACCACGTCAAGTCCAGTCGGTTCAATTTTTCACGAAAGTGAAAACACAGCAACCACATCAAAAGGGTTAAATTATAAGACAAGGAATGAATTTCCAAAATATTTTTTTGAAACTACAGTAAAGCTCACAAATAATTTTTGGTGTAATAATCCTCAATAAGTGCTCTCTATTAAAAACATTATTTATTAAAAGTATTATTTTCTTATAGACACAAAGTTAAGCATTCTAATGACTCTTTTTTAAGTTCTCTACCAGCTTATTTACAGCTCAAAAACCCAAGAACTGAAATATTCAACACCAAACACTTACCTGATTTTCAGTCTTCTGAGCTGCATTTTCCAGATCTCTGGCGATGTCCTCCAATAAGCTCTGAGTAAGTTGTTCCAGAGAGTTAATGTCGACATCAGTGTTGAGTTCGTCGAGTAGGTCAGGCAGAGAAGGCAGGTCAGTATTAGCCTCAGGGTCACCGTTGCCGTCACCGCCCGGGTGTCCAAAGCCGCTGCTGAGTGAGTGGCCCTTCCTTTCTGCAGAAGGAGGGATACTGCGGATCCATTTAGAGCCTCACACACGACAGGCCGGTTTTGAGAACAATTGGGGCACGACGTTTGCTGCAGTCGACTGCAGAGTTCAGAGTTTTCCTGCGTCAACCTCTGGTTGGCAAGCTTTAGGGACTCACATTCCGCCAGGAGGTTCTCGTTTTGTGAAAAGAGTTGTTGTAAAGCTTTTTCCATCTGGTCCATTTTGGCCTTCTTTCGGTCGCGTGACGTTTGGGCTGCCACGCGGTTTTTTAGTTTTCTAGGGAAAAAAAGTAGATAGCAGTTGTTGCAGTTACTGGAATTTGAAGCTGTTATGTAATGAAAGTGAACCACATGATCTACAATATATTTTTAAAAGAACTATTACAGGCATTTGCAGTGATGTAACTTTGGCTGAATAACAGAAGTCATTTATCTCTTTTGAGACATCAAAACATTAACATTGTAAAGTTCATCTTATAATCTTATATATAAAATTCTCGTGTCACGGTGTTTGTGGTCGCACTCCTCCGAAACGGCTCGACCGATTTTTGTTAAATTTTTTATGTATATTTGGTAGGTATGAGAATAGGTCGTAAAGTATATTTCATACCGCTAGGTGATTAGGGTGTCCCTATCCAGAATTTTTTTTTTCAATTTTTTTGACAATTTTTTTTTTGTATTTTTTTTGAAATGGCATCAAAAAATACCTATAAACCCAAATTTTCACCCTCATACCCCTAGAAATAATTTATATGGCAGAACAACGTTTGCGGGTCAGCTAGTATTAACATATATAAAAGACATATATGTAGATAATAGGTAGGTGGTTATAGAACATTTAGTGTGTTTTAGATATACAAGGTGTTGTTTAACACGTTCACGCCAGAATTGGAATTGATAAACCCACCCTTGGGCCGTCGTTGATTTAAGTCAGTGGTGATCATATAAAAATGTTTTATGTTAATAAATGTTTTTTCTTGTACCACCGGTGGTACATGTGCTAACATATACCTATATAGCAGCCGTAGACCCAATATTAAACACTATTTAAAAAGCTACACGATTTTACAACTCATGGAAGTAAAATATGCACGGTGGCCAATACCGGCTGTTGCAAGATATTTACTTGCTCCACCCGTGGTACAAGTCGGCGAGAACGTGTTAATGTTATTGATATTACTAAAAACGTAATATTTCCACGGTCACTAGTATACTAATAGCATTGCTTTTATAAACAAAAATATAACATTAAAATTGGAACCTTTGGCGTAGAAATAAATGCATACTTGAACACTTAATAATTCAACACGAAACACATTTTTGCACTCAAAGCGCGTTTCGCCAGCCATATCATGGGGACATAATTAAAATTGTTCTAATCATCTCCTATGTTCAATCACTATCATCTCGTGATGGTACATAATAGTTAAAACGTGCGTTGATTTCAAAAAAGTATTGCGGTGTTAAGTGCTTAAAAGTGTTTAAGTGTGAACAAAAATATTGTTGAACATGAAGACAAGCTATTCAGTGTGGGTGAAAGCTGAAAGCTGCAGACACACATATTTTGTACACTGATGAAAATATCCTGTAACCCCAACTCTAGTTCTCAAATCAATATGTAATCTGTTTTAATAAATAAAAATTAGGTAATTTAATTTTTTTAACAATGAAAAATGTATATATGTATATGTTATTAATCAAAATTACAATCAATTTTGTAATGCTCCAAGACTAGTGCAATCATAAAATGCAATGGTGCAATCATGATGCAATAACAATATGAGGGCTGCGGTACCATGTATGGCCCGTTATTTAGACATAATTTATGGGCCTCACAGAATAGTTCAGGACTAATACAATACATATCAAGTGATTTCAGCTGCCGGAACCCTCAAAAACAAGATTTTGGGGAAAGGATAAACTTGCATTACTCTGCTCTTCTGACTCTTTTTCTGGTACTGAACTGAGATGGTGTAAACAAGTCGGACTCACCGCAGTTCGGTGAAAGTAAACTTGCTTATTTTCTATTTATCTTTAACCTCCGGCAGCTGAAACTTATCACATACATGAGAACATCACCCATAGCCCTCGCGATTTTCTAGCTCGTGGGCCATATATGGAACTTGTGCCCAATATGGGTTATAGCATGTTTTTATACAGTACACTCTGGACATAAGGTACCCTGTAGGGAAGCTCGTTTAAGTCTGTTATATCCATGGGTATGTTCTATAAGAGAAAAACATAGAAAAGCTTTGTGATGCGAATGGAACACAGCAGTAAGTCCACTACAGCCAATTGTATGTTATAACAGGGTTCGTTAAAAGTAGGACACTGTGTTTTATTTTATGCAAATATTTGGTTAATGGAGTGATAATAGATAATTAAACATTGAACAATAATTTGTATTCTTCAAGTATTGGTTTCTTTCTAAACTGCCAATATGGGAAACCCTTGTTTGGAAACTCTTTCACTGAAGGGGAGTGATTCAGATCAGGTGTTTTACGTAACATGTGTTTCTACAACTCAAGATGAAACGGAGATGGTCGCCGCGGCCGAACGGACTTTCCGATCGATTCGAAATTTTAGAAGGGCCTTTCGGACTGGACCCAGTACCTCGCCCTGTCCAGGGGAAAATTCTAAACAATTTCTGAGCGGCAGGGGGAAGGGGAAATTTCGCGAAATCGACGGGAGGGGGAAACGGAGGCGGTATATGTGGTGAAACTGGGTCAAGAGGAGCGATGGTAACCTTTTTCGGGCTCTTCTCTTCGCTTGTGCAAAATTTAATTCATGGGAGGACGAGACTCTACCATCGACATCGACTGCCCCTTTCGCTGAAAAGTAGCCCCTTGTTTTAACTGAATTTTGATTATTCTCATTTGTTCACCCATATCCACAGACGTAGGATAATAATTACATAATATAAATAACAATTTGTTATACTTATGTTTTTTTTTTTAAATAATTTCAATATCCTATGTAAAAAGTGGATAAGTACCTATTGATCATACCTACATATTACACACTTGATTTAAATATTGGTAGGTAAAACCTATTAATTCGAAAAACTAAAAAACTTACTTTCTTTGCATTTTCTCCTCCCATGACAAATGGTCAAGGCGACGCTTTTTTGCTCTGTGGGGCACATCCATGTTCTGGTCGATAGTGTAGTCCTGGTTATTACTTAAATATTTTAAAATTGCTGGTATAGTGGTCATCATTTTCTTCTCAGATATACCTATTTTGTCACAATATTTTGTTATAAATAATTTTCACTCTGGATTTACTTAATATTATGCTTAACAATCATTTAACTTCAACAAGTAAGTAATATGGTGTTCATCTTCTGTCTACTTTGGCGGTACTGTTTCTGTTTTGGTTTTGACTTCTCTAGAATTCCCTTCCACTTCTCGTGCTAACTTTCTGATGCAACACCACTTTATTATTTATAAAATAACACAATGTACCTACGTATTGAATTTCTCTTTGTTTTGACGCACCGCACATGACAGCACATAGGGATTAGTTATCCCCCTCAATTTTATTATGTGGTGTTTTGTGATTGGTTATTATCTGAGTAATCGCAGTATTGGCCAATTAGAGTGCAGCGCGTAATTTGAAATCGATTTGATATCTGCAGTGTAGGAAAATCCATAGATAAAATGAGGATTCAGATTATTATGTCTCGTAATAACGTGTATCATTTATTTTTAATCAATAAAAACATCTTTTTTTGTTTTATAAGAAATATATTATTTTCATATTCGTTGAGAGGTTTGAAAAAAGTAAATCAATCATAGTAATTAATTTCACAGACCTAATTTTTAGTAATATTTTACAAAACAATAGTGCATTAATAGAAATAAATATAAATATGTATGGTAACTTGAATGGGGAGGTTTCCTCCCCAATGAAAAAAACTAAATTTGCTTCAAACAATTTATTGTCGGCTAAGGCACAGTTATCGCTTTAATGCAGTACGAGCTCACGCCCTTAACTAACTGATGATGACTGGTGTCGCGCGCTTCCCCGCTCCCTTCGTCTCGTCCGTCCTGACTCAGCATCGCGCCGGAGCCACTCAAGTCTTGTTTATTGTTTATGTTCGGTTGCCGGAGCCGGAGCTAGTAGGGTAAATAGGGGTCACCGCTAACACGGCCGTCCTGTGATCGGAGCGTCCTCGCACCGAATACCTGGAATCACAAAGAAAGAGAACAGCATTTCCGTCACAACAAATTGTTAGACAAACAGATTTGTCTAAGCACGTGGTACTGCCACATTAATCTGCCATTTCAGTTTTTTAAATTGTCTGCTAATCTGTATCATTTCATTATCAGTTTAAATTTGCTGCTGGATGGTACTGCCATCATTTTTAATCATAGCGGGATTGCCACTATATTTCTCACTAGTTTTCGTCGCAAAGTTCAGAGGTACATGCCTTGCCATGCACTTAACGTCGCAAAGTTCAGAGGTACATGCCTTACCATGCACTTAACACGCAAAGTTCAGAGGTACATGCCTTACCATGCACTTAACTTTTTATCGTCGCAGTGAGATGGTACCGCGGAAATTCAGCATTATTTAATTTACTTATTGCCTTTTTACTATTTTGTTTTAATTATTTGCAATGATCTCAAAAAAATGAATTCAACAAATTCAGAATTATTTACATACCCGTTTATTTTTCCTTGTTGCATCCGTTTATCAATGGGTGGAAGGCCAACGTCGCAGTTGCTCATGAGCAGCTACTGTAGTTCGTCTTCCGGGTTGCTTTTGAAATGCGTATCTTTCATTCGGCAGCACATTCCGAACGATGTAGGGTCCTTTACATTTTTCCTTTAATTTACCGCCGCCCGCAAGCTGAGAGTCTTCGACTGCAACGAGGTCGCCTACAGTAAATAAACAAGGGCGATAACGCGTCGCGTTAAAGTGGTAAGACCGGGTCATCGCACTATTCACTATTCGAGATCACGCTTCCGATACGGCCTTGTCTGGATCGACAAAATTGTCCGTCGCCAATGCGTCTCCCAAAAATTGCAAAGTCTCCACTTATCCGTTTCCATGAGGCTAGACTCGATGTATTGTAATTACATGTTATGCTCGCTAAGAAAGCTTGGGAAGACCGATGATGTGAAGATACCTGCTGTGTCAGCTATCACACGGTGTGGACGTTCCTGCACGTCGGCGACTACGCACTTGGTTCCTCTGTTTCCGAACTCGAAGTGCTGGGAGTTGGCAAGTGGCTAGTCGCCATGTTGGATTGCTGAGTCAATTCAGCACTGTTTTTGTTGGGTTGCTGACAGGGTAAGCAAGGATTCCTGCCACTGCACTTTGACACGTTTTGGACTTGGTGGTAACACACCCCCGATGTCAATTTCCTCATTGTCCTCGAACGCCTCACCGTCACAACGAGAATTGTTACGCTCCGCCATCACGAACAAAGAAAGATCTTTTTTTGAGTTTTTTTTAGTCTTAATTGGCACTGTACAACCGCACTAAAAAGGTCTATCTATCCCACTTCTGATGATAACTTGAATGGGGAGGTTTCCTCCCCAATGAAAAAAACTAAATTTGCTTCAAACAATTTATTGTCGGCTAAGGCACAGTTATCGCTTTAATGCAGTACGAGCTCACGCCCTTAACTAACTGATGATGACTGGTGTCGCGCGCTTCCCCGCTCCCTTCGTCTCGTCCGTCCTGACTCAGCATCGCGCCGGAGCCACTCAAGTCTTCTTTATTGTTTATGTTCGGTTGCCGGAGCCGGAGCTAGTAGGGTAAATAGGGGTCACCGCTAACATGTATATCATTACACTGTAAGATAATTTAGATGGTTATAAGGGTAGCAAATACATATGATAGATCTGAATAATCTTTTGTAGGGTCCTCAAGACTCTCACGAGGGACGAAAAAAACACCTAGGTCCTGGTCCTACCCTACTACTTTCTTATACCATTGTGTGAAAAATCAAAATACAGATACTCACAAAAGTATTCGGCCACCCTTCTATTTCTAATGGCGGCACTTCACTTGGCGTAGCGTATTCGTATATTTCGCCAAAAACGCAAAAAACGGCGTTGTGTAGAGAAGCTATTCGCTATATTTGCTTTATTTATACAAATAACGCGAATAGCGCTAACAGCAAATACGCGTTTCCGTCCACTTGTCGGTTTTCAATCACACATCAAAGAAGTCAAATACGGCGAATATTTGCGGTAACCGTCCACACTTGGTTCCACCAGCGCCGTGTTCGTCATGGTCTTTTAGTAAGTTTGTACTTATGTAGATTTAACATGTATTGGTAATAAGAAGCATTCAGGTAATAAGCTGCTGTCGCTGTCAACACGTCCGTCACTGTATTCACTGGTTCTAAAATATTCAAACATATTTGGCTTATTTGAGCATTTTGATATATGTGTGGATGGCATGTTTGGAATATTTGCGAATACATCAAATATTTGAACAAATACAGCGATACTCAAACACAAATAGGCTACGCCAAGTGAAGAACGAATGTCCAAAACACAAATTCACAATTAAGTGAGACTGCATAATATGCGTAAATACGTTCCTGGATTACTCCTTGACTAAAGGATAATTACAACGTAGACGCAGAATAAAACATTCGCTGGGATTACCTGACCAACGCGTATGACATATGACAACGGACACACAAAAGCATTCGGCCAGTTAATTATGCAAAACTGTAGTAGGTAATGCAAGTAGAGATAGTAGGGTTCTTGGCCGTAATATTAGTGTGTGAAAGATTACATATTAACTGGTATGGACTGCGTGCCTCTATTAGACAGTGTACCCTTGTCACGCAAATAAAATGCCAAAAGTACGCGAAATCACCGTACCAGATAGACAGCATCTTCTCTCCTTAGCAAAAAAAAAGATATTGCACAGCGTAAAATTAGCAGAGACACAGGCATACCACGAAGTACTGTACAGAGTATAATAAAAAATATGAAATCGGTAAAACGGTAGTAAATACAGCACGATCACGGCGACCCAAAATATTAACTCAAAGAGATGAAAAGCAAATTATCTAACAAATAAAGGAACATCCAAGTACTAGTGCCAGAGAACAATACATAACAATATGTGCTGAGATTCAGGAGAGTACTGGAAAGAATATTAGTACTGAGACAGTGCGTCGAACTTTAAAAAAAAAGCGCTACCATGGCCGAGTTGTCCGAAGTCAACCCTGGATTAGTAAGGTCAACAGACAAAAAAGACCCACGTTTACTGACCAGTATGTGAATGAGTCTGAAACTTTCTGGGATCAGGTTATCTTTAGCGACGTATGTTGAGATATTTGATTCGTCCAGACTACAAATTGTATGGAGAAAACCTGGTCTCGTTAAATAAGGAAAACTTAAAACCACCGTAAAACACGGCGGTGGATATCTCATGGTGTGGGGCTGTATGGCAGCTGCGGGAGTGGGTAACCTTCATTTTATTGAAGGAATATTGAACCAATATTGTTACATTAATATATTGAAACATCATTTACAGGCCAGCGCCGAAAAATTTTGATTGGGCGATCATTACATCTTTCAACAAGATAATGACCCCAAGCACTGTGCCCGTAAAATGCGGGAATGGCTGCTATACCATGTACCGATAATTGAAAACACCGCCGCAGTCGCCCAGTACTAACCCTATCGAGCACTTACATATGGTCACATCTAAAACGATATCTGCAAAATAAACGAATTACTAAAATTAAATTACGAAAATAAAGAAGAGTTAAATAATCATCTCTCAACAGAATGGAGTAATGTGACCCCGGAAGTGACCAGCCTATTTGGCATTGAATGAGGAGTGCATTCAATGCCAAATAGGCTGAAAGCTATTCTGAATTCTAAAGGATACCCGAATAAATTAGATGTGCCGTTTTAAATTGTTTGTACCTTTCCTACTTTATTTTTTCTTTTGGTGGCCGAATACTTTTGTGTCATATAAATTGGACATTATAATGTTTTGTCGGCAGTTTTTCAATTGTGTCTCTTTTGACTACTTTTTTTTATGTGGTATAATAAAGCATAATGTTCATATATAATTGTGTTAATTTCTCTTGTTTGCCAGTCAGTGATAACTATTTCTTGTATGTCAATTTATTAGCAATATCTAGGGTGGCCGAATACTTTTGTGAGTATCTATAGATGTACAAAAATCGGTATTAAGGCATTAAGAATGTTCGTCTTTTAAAAAATGCGTTCACTGCATTGTTAGATAATATAATTTCAAATACAAGGTATTCTTTACAACAGACCATTTCAATCACGAATAATTTGTATTACATAGTAGCAAAGATAATTGCATTAAGAATTATTATGCAGTTAATCCAGATGTTCCACACAGTCAATAATTCGACATGACAATTACATCAAAACTTAGTTAGAAACCAAAAGCAATATATACATGTGTACCTATATTGGGTGGTACACAATGTGTGCAAAAATTTGTAAAATTATAATTTGACGGCTATATAAAAAAATATATATTCATTTCTTAAAAATAAGTAGGGGACACCCGGGTTTGAACCGGGGACCTCTCGATCTGCAGTCGAATGCTCTACCACTGAGCTATATCCCCATTATTTTAAATTTTTTTTAAAGGTATATCAATACATAGGTAGACGTAGATATCTGTAAAATTAGTTGTCTAATATACAGTTGATAATAAACGAATGTAAATAAATAAGTATTCCTGTGGCTTATTTTGCGTATTTACTATATAAACAAAATTAGAAGTACTGACGTAGGAAAAAACGCTTTTTTATAGTGAACTTTGAACCGAAAAAAAAAAAATTTGAATGACGGTAGTTTATTAAATTAATTCAGTAGCAGCCGATGTAAACTGCTCGTCAAAATTAGCGTTACATTATTTAGATTATCGCCATTTGCGTTCTATTCGAATTAGACTTGAGCGGTGTTTAATTTTGGCAGCCTATAGGGTTGATTTAAAGCCCCGAAGTCGCTATGAACGGTTCGCCTAACAACCAACCCCATATTTTAGGGGTGGTTACTAGACCTAAGTATAAGGCTATAATGGCCAAAAATCTTCACGCGATTTTTCTTTCCAAAAATAGCAACTGTAACCTCTTAAAGGCAATTTGATTTCCTTGATTATATGTGAACTTAACAATAATTCTAAATCAATTTGCTTTCGTTTATTAAAATGCATAAAGAGATAAGAGATATTTCTTGCCTCGTTTTGCACTGATGATTAATTGTATAGACATCCAAAAAAAACGTCATCAACTCTATGCTATGAACGAGAGAGATGGATATAACGGTCATGTCTAAGCTTTTCGGTTATGTCAAACTTTTGACAAGTGACTGTCACAATTTGTAAAATAAACAATGGCTGTCATATGATGTGACAGTCTTGAAAAGTAAATAAGGTTATAAATTCGATTAAGAATAGAAATATGTCTTTTTTTTCTTGGCCAACTTTGATGACGTTTTTTTTGGACGTCTCTATATTTTTATAGCGAAAACAATTATGTGAAAGCATATAAGTTTATGATGCACCAGTGGTAAATTGTCCGGACCATCTGCGCCTCTGCCATTTTTAATAACATTACTAACGGTACCTGGCGTCATTTATGATAAAATTTAGCACAGACGTCATCCTCATTTAAAAAATAACCTAAAAATTAATTAAAGAACAGACCGGAAAAACCATCAGTTTCAATTTTTTAAATCCACACTATACATTTTTCATCTAAATCGAATAACTTAGATACATTAACTTTATTTATTAGCATATAATTGTACTCTTTTCTCGTGTATATACAGGTATGTATGTTATAATAATAGAAAATAAAAAATGTTTTGATTTACACATTGAATGGTGCAGGAATAAAATATAGATTGTCCAAAAGAAGGTTTTGACAAAAATCAAGTTTTATATTAGTTAAATGTTCGTGATTCGGGAATCGGTTTTTAAAAAGCGAACAAATACTTCACAAACTTTATTAGTCTAAAGGAAGAGATGTTACAGCTTCAAACGTTAAAACACGAATGTTTTCAGTCTTATGGTATTATCAAAAGGCAATCTTGTGTGTGCCTACCTTTCCCACAGTAATATATATGTCAACGTAATATGAAAGGGATGGTTTACATAGCGCGCTTATCTTACTAAGTGCTAAATGATCAACAGGTCATTAAATTAAATAGTAAACTAAACAATAAACAATTTTAAGTAGGTAACGTGTGAAATATCTTAAATGCTAAAAAGGGCACTCTCTCTAACTAAATAATAAACAACTATAAGTAATGCGCATTATGATAACTTAAATACTAACAAAGGGCAGATTCCATAACTCCTCCCGGCTTAAGCGAGAAACAGGGTGCATCGCTTGGTTGTGGACATCGCAGGGTCCGAAGTCAATGGGATGGCCACGCCTTCTGAGACTTCTTTCTTGATGTCAGTTTTACAAATTCTGACAAAACAAAGCATATAACACAAAATAGTGTAATAACCTATATGGCGACAATCATCCCAAAGAACATTTCTTCATGCTGGAATGCTTTATACGAGGGTAATACTAAAAGTGAGTTTAAGGTAAATAAAGGGTAGACTTTTTGGTAAGTGTATTTGGTATTAAAGAGGATGGGAATTTTAACTACGAAAATCAACCGATTATTTGTCATGACTGTACTTAATTTAAAAAGATTTAATAATTCAATAAACGGTAGCTGTGAAAATGGCAAAAGAGCTTGCGTCGGTGATTTATTTAGCAAATTGTTTTCAATTAGTCAGATATCGCTTATGGATAATAAATGTGTGTATAATTCTTCATTAAGACTAAAGGTTATTGCGTTTAAAAGATCTAAAAGAAGTCGTTCAAATTTGTGTGCATTGAATATGGCATAATAATAATTCTTGTTGAATTACATAGGTGTCAGTGACCTTGTTTAAAAACGTTTTCTATCATACAAATCGTTGAGTAAGCAAATTCGTATTATTTTCAAATTTTTTTTTGAGTTAATTCATACCATCTATGAGCGATCGTTTACTTTTTGATGTAGTAAAGTGTAATAATAGTCCGTGAATGTGATCATAAATGTTAGATAATTGTTTAAATAATATATAATTACTACTAGAGTTAGTCTGCAAAAAGATAAATAGATTGTAAATTGTTAGTATAAATTTTATTAAGTGAGGTAATATTTAAGTAAAAATAATTCTTATGATAATAATGCATTAATTTTCCTATACCTAATTATTCTAATAAATACGAAGTGTTTTCTTTAATCGGGTTTACTTGAAGGGCCTGGAATTTCTCCATCAACATCAGGGATGTTATCAGCCAAATTCTTCAAAAGATGTTTCTTTTAATTTTTCTAACGTTGTATTTAAAATTATGCTTTTTATCAAAAGAGGCTTGAATTTTAGTACCATCCTGTGAATAGACGTGTAATTTTTTATATCGTGGTGTCGTTTTTTTCAGGAATGTTTCTTGTTTCAGCGAATACAACTTTGTCTGTTAAATCGGGTACGTCTGTCTGTCTGGTCTCATTTCGTTTATCTAATATGCGAGTTTCTTTAAGCTTTTGTTTTTTCGTAAATAGTATCATAAAAAGGTAAAACTTCATTTTTCTTAGATCATTATATTCTTGAAAAATGGGCATTTCTAAGTTTATGGCGTGTAAATCTAAATCTTCATAGGGGCCATAAAGAAGAGAAAACGGCGTAAAGCCTGTCGTGGAGTGAACTGATTGATTATAAAGCAAAATTGAAGTTATCATTAAATCTTTTATTGTTTCCTTGGGAGATTTTAATCTTAATATAGTTAATTTTTCTTTTAAGGTGCTATGTAATCTCTCGATGGGAGAGGTTGCATTAGGATTATTGACAGTAGTAATATGCAAATGTATTTTAAAAAGGTTACAAAATTCTTTGAAAGTGCTATTATTAAATTCAAGTCCGGGATCACAAGTGATTTTCTTAGGAAAATTATGATGACTAAAATAATGTCGTAGTTTACTAATTATTTCTACAGGGTACTTTGTTTCAATTGCATATGCCTGAGCGTATTTACTAAACAAATCTATAATAGTTAAAAATGATTGTTTTTCTACCTTAAAAATATCTATAAAAATATGATCGAAAGGTCTCTAGCTAAGAGGGGTCCTTTGAATACGGTATGATAAGGATGTCGTTCGTATTTTACAGCTAAGCAATTTTCACATTTATTTATGTAATCAGAAATAGTACTTTTCATTTTTTTCTGTATAATATTTCTTAGACAAGTGTTCATACGTTTCATTTATACCAGTGTGATTTTGTTCATAATATTGGATAAGAATATCGGCAAAAGCTTCTGAATTGACAAAAAGAGGAGCATAAGCAGCTTTTTTCGAATTTTACGGTTTCGTCGAAAAGTTCATGAATAACTTTGCGAAAGATGGGTTCGATTTCTTTGTCATAAAACCATATGCCGTAAACAATACCAGGAGTTATATAATCTAACAGAGCTTTACGAATTTGTTCTTCTAAATTATTATTTCTACGAAGAGTAATTTCTATTTGCATCTTTTTCTTGTTGAAAAATGTGCGAACATGAGTGTTATATGAATCTCCTAATCTAAGAGTTAAAGAATTGTAATAATAAAATATATTTTTATTTGAAATTGGTAGCGTACATACAGGGTGTTCTACAGCAGAGTGTACATTTTCGATATCGTCTTCTTTATTATCTCTTAGAACTGTTTGTTTGTTTAATTTAGGCGGATTATTTAAAATTTCGTCTAGTTCTTCTGGAGAGAAAATTTCGTTCGGGTCTACTTGAGGTAAGATAGTTAATAAATCGTCATTGTCTTCATTTTCAGTGCGGCCTGACATATCACGTTGCGTCTGATAATATATTAGAGGCATATTTTCGCTATCATTTGAAGAACAATCAGAACGAGTTAAATGTTGAGCATTATTTTCTTTATAATTTGTTCTATTCTCGGTTTTTGCTTTGCAATCTTGTCAAAGCGTTAATTTCAACACGACTAAGGGCGTCAGCTACGTAGTTTTCTTTACCTTTTTTATATTTTATATCAAAATCATATTCCTCTAACCTTAATTTCTATCGTGCTAAGCGTTGGTTAGGTTCCTTAAGGGAAAATAACCATGTCAAAGGTTTATGGTCAGTCTCAATAATAAATTTTTTGTCCAAATAAGTAGGGCCTAAAGTGTTTACAACTTTCAACAATTGAAAATAATTCTTTTTCAATAGTAGCGTAGTTTCTTTCCGCTGTATTTAAAGTTCGCGAGTAAAATGCAATAGGTTTTCCGTTTTGAGAAAGTACAGAACCAATAGCGACGTTGCTAGCATCTGTGGTAAGCGTAAAAGTTTTCGTAAAATCTGGGTATGTTAAGATGGGGGCATTGCACAATATTTTCTTACAAAGTTCAAATGCTTCTATATATTCAGGATCTGAAGGATTAATTTTTTCATTTTTTTCGTAAACATTTCGTAAATGGTCTTGTTAACTGAGCGAAATTATCAATAAATTTTCTATAAAACCCAATTAGACCAAGGAAACTTTTAATTTCTTTAATAGTTTTTGGTAACGGAAATTTTTGAAGTGCTTTAATTTTGTCGGGATTCGGACGTATACCTTCCGGGGTAATAACATGGCCTAAAAATGGAACTTCTTTTCTACAAAACTCTGATTTATCGAGTTGCACTTTAAGATTGTGTTTTGAAAGTCTTTCTAATATTAATTTTATATGTAAGATATGCTCGTCGAGACTTTTTGAGAATATTATAACGTCGTCCATGTAAACAAAGCAAAACTTATACAAATACTCTAATAAAACAATGTCCATCATTTTTTGAAAAGTCGCCGGAGCGTTTCTTAATCAAAAGGAAGTTTTAAATACTCGTAATGTCCGTTTTCAACTGTAAACGCGGTTTTTCTATTGACTCGTTGTCTAACGGAATTTGGTGAAACCTTGTGCCAAATCTAACGTTGTGAAATACTGACTTTTTCGAGATTCTCTAAAATTTCTTCTATACGTGGTAGCGAGTATTTATCTTCTATTGTTTTTTCATTAAGTTTTCTAAAATCTATAACCATACGGTATTTCCGAGTGCCTGAAGCATCTATTTTTTTTCGGAACTATCCATACTGGACTGGAATAGGGCGATATAGAAGGTCTAATTATTTCGTCATCTAAAAGTTTTATTACCTGTTTTTGAATTTCCGTTTTTAAATGATAAGGATATCTAAAATTTTTGACATAAATAGGATCATTATCTTTGGTTCTGATGTGATGAGGTACAGCGTTACATGTGCTTAGTTTTTCATTAGGATTATAAAATATGTGATGAAACTGTTTGCATACTTGTGTGATTTTAAAAACTTCTTCCTGATTCATATGATCGGTACGAATCGCGTTTTCAATTTTAAAAGGTGCAATTTTTAATGGCTGGATATTTTTCTAGTTCTACAAATTCTTCAATTGGAGTTACTTTAATAATTCGTTTTTCTATACAAGCATTTATTTCATTAGGTATTATGATTTTTGAATTTTCGACAACACAAATAGATTCCGGAAATATATCTCCGTCTTTTAAAGTTATTTCTGGAAGCAAAAGCAAGACCGTTTTTTTAAATTTTCAGCCGTTAAAGAGTTAACTTCTTCTAAAAAAGGGAATTGAGTGTTCTGAAAATTTTAACAGTTTATTTTTGAAATCTAGAGAGCAATTTAATTTGGTTAGATCATTAAAGCTTAATAGACAATCGTATTTCTTGTGCCAGGGATGTACTAGAAATTTTAATGGTTCATAGATATTAAATTCTTGTAAAAGCGGAATATTTAAAGCATGCTTACCTTTATGAGTTACATTACACGCTGTTATTTCAAAATCGTAAGGATAAATGTAATTTGAAAAATATTTGTATGCAATTTCTGGATTCATAATGCTAGTCGATGCACCAGAATCTAGTAAAATTTTTATTTTATACTTAGAGGAATAAATATATGGCAATTTAGGAGAATTTTGAACATTATTTAAATCTAAGTTATAGTTTCTTCCGAGGCTATGGCTTGAAAAATTTTCGTTAACCGCATTAGTGTCCATAGGTTCAGGTACATAATTATTATGAGTAGATGTATTTTGATTAGATGAATTATTAAAATTTCGGATTTTCTTGCGAAGTGCGCATTGTTTGAGTCCTAAAATTATTTGAATTATTGGATCGTTGATTTATATGCCGATTATCGTTAGGGCGGGTGAATTGGTAATTGTTATTATTCAAAGGAACTCTATAATTATTACTTTGCGTTACAAAATGAGGAGTAAAAGAATTTTGATGTCGTGTATTACTATGAAAATTTTGAGGATTATTTCTGTTAACATGAGGGCGTGAATTATTTGTATTCGTTTGATGAGAACGTGAAGAATTGTTATTACGAGAGTTAAAATTATTACGCTGGGGATTTCTATAACGTGTGCGCATAAAATCCAAGTATTCGCCTTGTTGTTGCAAATTATCATAAATTCTACATAGGTTTATACAATCTAATAATGTAGCGGGTTGCAAATGAATAATATAACTTCTATAAGGTTCTCTTAGACCTGCTATAAAAGTATTTTTTGCTTGCTCATCGAACATTGTATTTTTAATATTAACTATATTTTGGTCATCGTTATTTAATTGAACGTTTTCTTTCAGCTTTTGAAGTCTTAGATTTATTTCTTGTGCGTAAGATTCAAAATTTTGAAATGGTAATTGAAAACATGAAGTTAATGATGTTAGAAGTAAATGCTCTGAACGCGTGTCTTTATATCTATTCAATAACAAGGTTTTTAATTCATCATAATTATTTGGTTTATTTAAAATAATTAAATCACGAGCTTCACCTTTAATTTGTGAAATTACATATTGAAAAAAATGATTTCGTTAGATGAGGATCTTGTATATTTAATGAATCTAAAAATTCTTTTGCTTGTGCGAGAAAATAAAATAAATCTTTTGAACCTCCCCTATATTCGGGAACAATATGTTTTGCTAAATTAAATCTAACTAAAATATCTGCATGTGTAAGTTCATGCGCCATATTTTCGTTTCTAGTTACAGGTGAACGATCACGAAATAAGTTCATCGGTTGACTTTGCACAGTTAAAAAAAATCAAAAGTACTTAGGAACTAAAGGAAACTCACAATAGCATTTTCTCCTGTTGCTGAAGTCGAAGGGAGTCGATGCCTGTGGGGTGGACAGCTACTGAAGATCTTGAAAGACCACTTGAAGACTGCTTGGACTAGAACTCGTAGATTCCTCCGGGAAGTCGTCAATGTAGCGGATCCTGTTCGCAGCGCCAGTTAAATGTTCGTGATTCGGGAATCGGTTTTTAAAAAGCGAACAAATACTTCACAAACTTTATTAGTCTAAAAGGAAGAGATGTTACAGCTTCAAACGTTAAAACACGAATGTTTTCAGTCTTATGGTATTATCAAAAGGCAATCTTGTGTGTGCCTACCTTTCCCACAGTAATATATATGTCAACGTAATATGAAAGGGATGGTTTACATAGCGCGCTTATCTTACTAAGTGCTAAATGATCAACAGGTCATTAAATTAAATAGTAAACTAAACAATAAACAATTTTAAGTAGGTAACGTGTGAAATATCTTAAATGCTAAAAAAGGGCACTCTCTCTAACTAAATAATAAACAACTATAAGTAATGCGCATTATGATAACTTAAATACTAACAAAGGGCAGATTCCATAACTTATTTTATTCTATTACTAGCGACCCGCCCCGGCTTCACCCGGTTTACGACATCACATTAGAAACCTCTAAAATTATCTGTGTTTCTCTACTATATTATGTATGTATTATACATATAAACCTTCCTCTTGAATCACTCTATCTATTAAAAAAAACCGCATCAAAATATGTTGCGTAGTTTTAGAGATCTAAGCATACATAGGTAGTAGAAAGAAGATAGGGACAGACAGCGGGAAGGTACTTTGTTTTATACTATGTTATTATGATTATGATAACTCCATATATGATGGTTTATATATGTTTTTATATATTTTTCAGGAACTATTTATGAGTATGTAGTGCTTTCGTAAAGTAGTGGATAAAATAGACAAAATTATCACGATTTTTTTTTCCGAAAAAATCATCCTGATACGTCAAAAAGATACATGAATTGTGATTTTTTTGACATAGGTCATGAATTTTTCGTCTCGATATTTTTACAGCAAGATATTTTTTTAATGGAAACGCAAATTTTTGTACGACGGAACTGGAAAAAGCACTGCTTTTCATGTGTAGTAAGGTTGAGACGCTCAAGAAAATCTTGTGTTCACATTATAAATTACATTTGTAATTTGTTTAATTTCGCATCATATTCTGTTTTTTAAATTCTCTAAAATTTTGTGGCTTGTTGGATATTTGCTTTCAAATATCCCCAAAGGAAATAAAGTCCAGGGGTGTATGATCTGGAGATCTCGGAAGTCCCTCTATCGACCCTATTCTACTAATCCAACGTCCAGAAAAAAATTAACTCAAGTAATGTCGAACAGGCTGAGGACAGTGGGGTAGTATGCTGTCTTGTTAAAAGCCGACAGCTTCAGTTACGTAAATCATGTTCATTTTCATCAGGAGAAATTCTATGTGTGTCAAAGTTAACTCATCAACTCATACTGAAGAAACAAAGGGCCTAATACCTCATTGTAGATTGTATCTGCCCAAACAATTTGTGGAAGTTGAGAATGAACCTCCTTCATGCAATGATGATTATTTGTAATCAGTAATTTGTTATAGTTTTGTCTGTTGACAGTAAGTACCATTTAAACAAAAAGCTGCTTCGTCCGAAAAAGGCATTATAGTTGCACAAGCCCATCAGAGTTTCACAGAACTGTATTGATAATCACCTTCATTAAGTTGATGTAACAGTTTAAATTTATATGGATGATACTTTTATTTTTTAACCAAGTGTAAAACAGCTGCAATTCGTCCGAAAATAAAGTGAAGGTTGTCTTCAATTTATAGCACAATATTTAATTTTCCGTCAGTGTCAATCTGCGGACGGCCGGATTCTGGAAGATCTTTTATATAGCCCATTTGTCTGAACTACTGTCAATTCTGCTAACTATGATTCGATTGGTGGGTCGATCTGGATACTTCGCATTTAATAAATCGTACGCTTTTTAAAGTTTTTAACAAATAATTAAATTAAACTACCGTATTTCAAACTGACAAGTTTGAGTCCAACATCATTAGTTGAATGTTATAGTGTATTCGTATAATATTACAGTAGCTTCCCCTCTTCCCCTGTAATAAGCTTTGATCGTATTCTGGCAGATTTCACTCTTCCAAACTCAAAAAAATTCGCTTCTATCGCGAATTTTAAATCGCGTTTAAACTTTTGTTCATCGGTGGTAAATTACGTTACCTGTTATTGAGTACACGACAAGTTCTACAAATAATCTTGTGACACTCCCCGTGAATACAGAATAAGTGCAAAATATATGTATTTGAATATTCTTAAATTTCCATATTAAGAAACACAAAAATAAAAAAAAAGCAAAAAAAGTATACTATTAAAAAAAAACAGTAACAGTAGCAGTGACATTGGCTGTCATTTGCATGTCATGCTGTTGAAATGGCAAATGATTTTACGTTACTTCGATGCAAATTTTTACAAAACCCCTAATAACTAAAACAATATTAAATATAGGTATAGGGAATGGTAATATAGATCGATGCAGCATTTAGTTCTACATCAAAGTGTAAAGTAAAATATTGAACATTGTTTTTAAGAAAATCGAGTTTTAATGGTTTGAAGTTGTGCTAACTGGAAGATCTATTTTAAACACCCTGTAGATTATTGAGCAATAATAAAAGCGTTGTTGCAAAGCCTAATGATTCTACTAACCACAGTGCCAACACCGATAATTTATTTTCTAAAATGACAGCTACAGATGATTTCAAATGTTATGGTGATAATGATCAACATTTAAAAAGAAACGAAATAACTTAAAAACGGTGAAAATAAAATAGATATAATGTGTAGAATAATAAAATAATGTGTAGAATCTACATTTGCAATAAAAAGGCGCCATTTGTAATAAGGAAGTGAATGACAACTGTATCAATGTCCAAATTTTCAAAAATCACAAGCTTCTGCAAGCCTAATTCTTTTAATGAATGGTTTCGTATTATATATGTAGCATAGTTCACCACTTACCATTGTAGAAATGCCGAAGAATTAAGGTGAGGTAACTAATTTTTCATATTTCTCCAGGCTTTCCAGGGAGAAAACTATTATTATGGTTGTGCATACCTTTCCGCCGTGGTATAATTAAATGTTTTGCCTCAGCTCCAAAAAATCGTCATTTTTTTCGCGAAAACTTTCTTAATTCGGTTTTATAGAATTTGCGTATTACTTTTGCCGCTCTCTGTACGTGGCTGCGTAAGTACCTAATTTTTTTTGTATAAAAAGTAATGAGATTCATTTTTTCCTTACGCGACTGTACTTCCCGGCACGCTCGCAGCTGGCGGGTTTGATGATGGGCGGGTTTGATGAGCTTCGAAACGGAGCGGCCGGTTGTAGCCCAATCAACGGGGAGAAAACCAGTCACTAATTGTTATCAGCAAACAAAAAATATGGTCGTATATAGAAAGGAATTCTAAGAAAGATAGCGTTTTTTGCGACTCGAGTTTTAATGGCGAACATATCCAAAAAATTCGCAAAAAATCAAAAAAACGGTTTTTTGCAAATAAAAAAAAACTTCAAGTCCTACACAAGAAAGTTAAATTAGAAAGTTGTAGGTCTTAAAAATGCGCGTCGAATGAGATGTGAACGAAAGAAATCGGTTCATAAAATTTGAGAAAAATTTAAAAAAAAAGTCAAAAATCGCGTTTTCGTATTTTTGCTGCATAAATTTTAATTTTGTGTGAACAGACTTCTTGTTAACTACAAATATAGTCCAAGACAAGCGGAAAATGATCATTTTTTTCAAAAATTCAAAAACGTCTTATTTTTTCGAGTTATAACGTTTTTAAAAAAAGACGTTTTCAAAAATCACCTTTTACAGAGGCAAAAATGATCGTACAGAAACGATCATGGGCTCATTTTATTCGCGAAGACTTGTACTTTCATGCTATTAAAAAACCAAATCGCTTCCATTTAATTTTAGCCTAAAAAATGCGTTGTAAAATTGTATCATTTTTTCGAACTGGTTTTTTTTCGAATAACTTTTTTTAATTTTGGCTTTACATTTTTGGCCATTGCATATTTGAAAACTGGCATTCAAAACACGCATTTAAAAAATGAAGGTCCTACGACCTCAGGGAGCCGAGATAATTTTTTTAAGCGGAGGAAAAGATAATTTTGCGAGCGCGATCGATTTGAAATCCTGTTTAGTTTTCGATGCGCCCAAGCGAGTGTCCGTCCACTCTGTCGCCGTGTGTTGGCTAGCGCGTGCCGCACCGAACGCTGTACTTTCGCAAACAATTATATCAACTCAATTTTTGCGAAATGGTTTGAAATATTTTTTTTAAGAAAGTAAAGTCTTTGAGATCTATTTCGTGTAAAAATGAAGTGAATCGGACGTATACAGCGCTGTAAGGAATTAAAATATATATATATGGGGCATTTCACGATAACTAAGTGAGGTCAAAAAAAATTAGATTTTTTGAGCCACAAGGAGAGGGATGGTGAGGGTGAGAAAATACAAATTTTCGTTAAGACTCTAAAATTTCAATCTTACTCAATAAAAAAATGAAAAAAAATTAAAAAGAACGTTGCAATGGTTTTCGATGTGTTTTTTTGCGTAGAATGCGATAAAAATATTTTCAAAATTATTGGGGTAGTTTCCACCCTTATTTTGAGGATTGAAAGTTTGAAATCGATATTTCGAAAAGTATGACACGATTTTTTTTTCAATTTTTTTTCTTAATTTCTTTCTTTTTTTTTTTGTACTTTCGATTAATTTTTAATTCATAATGGGCATCGACCAGAAACTGGCCCAAAAAACGGCCCAAAAGGTGAAAAAAACGTGGTTTTAGCGTATTTTCTCGTCCTGGGAGATAGTAAATGGCTAGTGAATAATATATTCCAAGGTTTTTGGGGTCGCTGATTACGAATCTAACGTGAGATTTTCAAAAAACAAAATGGCGGATCCAGTATGGTACTCAACTTTTAAAAAATGGCTAAATTTTGAAATTTAAAAAATACCATCGTATTCTATGGGAAATTTTCTACGTTAGAATCGTAATCAGCGACCCCAAAAACCTTAGAATATATTATTCACTTGCCATTTACTATCTCACAGGATGAGAAAATACGCTAAAACAACGTTTTTTCACCTTTGGGCCGTTTTTTGGGCCAGTGCCTGGTCGACGCCCATTATGAATTAAAAATTAATCGAAAGTACAAAAAAAAAAGAAAGAAATTAAGAAAAAAAATTGAAAAAAAAATCGTGTCATACTTTTCGAAATATCGATTTCAAACTTTCAATCCTCAAAATAAGTGTGAAAAACTACCCCCAATAATTTTGAAAATATTTTTATCGTATTCTACGCAAAAAAACACATCGAAAACCATTGCAACATTCTTTTTTATTTTTTTTATTTTTTAATTGACTAAGATTGAAATGTTAGAGTCGAAACGAAAATTTGTATTTCTCACCCTCACCATCCCTCTCCTTGTGGCTCAAAAAATCTAAAATTTTAGGGAAGTTAGTTTTTTAGCAAGTACTATCGATTGTGATATGTTTCAAACAGAACATTTTTTTTGACCTCACCTAGTTGGCGTGAAATGCCCCGTTTTTTTTTATTTGCAAAAAAACGTTTTTTTTTGACTTTTATGAATTTTTTTTGGTTATGTTCGCCATTAAAATTCGAGTCGCAAAAAACGCTATCTTTCTTAGAATTTTTATCGCTATACGACCATATTTTTTGTTTGCTGATAACAACTAGTGACCAATTTACATGGCGGCTTTCGCTCGTTGATTGGACTATTGGGCAGTCGTCTGCAACCACTTCTTTGGAGAGCATCGTCTTTTTAGTGACCTCTGTGATAAAACTCGGTCGAGGCTCCAAAATGCAGAAATCAATTGCGCTCAATAGAAATCAAAAGTGTTCAAAAGATTGAAACAAAGAGTCAATCGAGTGGTGCCAGCCATCGCCGCCGATTGGAAGCTTCACCACAACAATTCCTCAAATCACACCTGCTTCGTGGTGAGCAGCTACCTCGTCCAAAAAGGGGTTTCAACGATTCCCGCCTTAAGCCTGGTTCTCAGAGCTTCGTCGTGTCGCTGGCGACACATCGCCGACCAATAAAAACGTTTTTATTTAATTTCCCCTACATCCCACCAAGTTTATTTTACTGTCGCTGCGACTGCTGTGTGTAGTTGAAATATTTCAACTACACAATCTGTCGCAGTCGCTCTTCTTACTTTGTTTATGTAAATGGCCATTTTTTGATGGTTTCGGACATGGATCTCCAAATCGTTTAAAATTTGGTAAACGGGGGTTTTTTGGTGTGCTGAGTACGAATCTGCGTATAAAAATATCTACAAGTGCCTGCAAGTGTCCGTAAGTGCCCACAAGTAAGGTTAAAATGAGTCAAAATCGCTAAATGAAAGTGTTGGATATCTCGCTTATCAGTATGGATTTCAGTATTCGGCGCTATGTGTTTTTTTTATTAAAGAAAGCAAAGCTGCTTCGTCTCTCTTATTCTCTGGGCAACTTTCGATCCTGTATTTTTCTGGTTCTCCGCGTACGATCATTCCGAGAAGCCATGATCCTTCGACAACTCGTCCACGTTCGTACTTTCGACGTCCACTTTTACACTCGTCAATCTCAACAATAACCCTCACCTAAAATTTGGCCTTCCCCGACAAAACTATTAGTAGTTAGTTCATTGACAAAAATCAGTTTTCAAATAAACCATTTCAAATGCCATATAGGAACTGGTATACGCCAATATTACAATTTAAAACTTCCACCCGCGATATTTCGAAAACCAAGCGAGATATCGACTTTTTCCTAAGAATAAAAAGTGTTTATTTTGGCCTGTTCAATACGAATATACCTATATAAGTGTATTTTGCGGCGCCACAGAAATCGTAATTGTGCATATTTTAACCTTACTTGGGCTCCTCGAGGCATTTACGGACACTTTCGGGCACTTGCGGGTATTTTCATACGCAGATTCGTGCTCAGCACACCAAAAAACATCCGTATACCAAATTTCAAGCGATTTGGAGAAGGGTTTTTTTTTTTTTTTTTTTTTTTTTTTTTTTTTTTTTTAGTCCGTATACGGAAGTATATCAAGAACTTCCGCAAATACAAACTGTCTATTTAGATGTTTTGTGACAAACTGCAATATTTCAAATTCAAACTGTGGTATTCCGCGTCGTGGCTACTGCAAGTAATAAACATTTTTTTAAGTAGTGGGGAAATGTCGCGGCGACATGACGAAGCTCTGAGAACCAGACTTTACAGTCCCGATCTGTCCCCCCCCCGAGACTTTTCTTTTTCCAAAACTTAAAACCGCCCTCAACCGACGCTGCCACAGAACCCTGGACGCCGTCAATGCGGCTAGGACGCGAACTTTTAAAGACATTCCGGAAGCCGTATACAAAGCCGCCTTCGAATCGTCGAAACATCGCAGAAGTCTGTGGATGGCCAAGGGACTTACTTTGAAGAGTATTAATGATTTGTAGTGATATTCACGATGATTTATTTTTTTACAAAAGTTAGTCTCATTACTTTTTATACAAACCCTGTAGCGCAATTACGCGGAATTCCCGCGTTTCGTGCGACTCGCATTTAAACGGGTACACGCCACTGTCAAAGTTCACGTTTTTCATCGGCCGGCCGGCAAGGCGTAGCCGGTGCCGGGGCGAGGGGGCGCCGGCGGATTCGTGGTTCCCACCAATTTACTCCACCCTATTTTTACTTATGATTACCTACCGATACCGGCGGACGCCCATCTCGCGGCTCCGGTCCGCGTCTTGCCCACCGGAACGGCCGGCGTGGGATCGAAATCCGCGTCGGGCCGTTTGGCGAATTATCATTATCGGAATGAGAATAAGTGCACGCCACTTTTAAGAGAAAATTGCGACGTTTAAATCATTTGGAGAGAAAGAGGCCTGTTCGAACACTGTACCGGGTGTCCCACCACGGTGGGGCTTTATCGATATCGCAAAAACTATGGATGTTAACATGGGCGTAGTCAATTAGTGGGAGGGAAAAAACTGATATAAAAAAATTCTAAACTTTATTAACAAAAATTAAAAAATTAATGGATTTTGATTTGAAGAATGAATGTTAATTTTTTTATTATTACGTGGTTTTTATACGAGGTGTGTAAAGCTCTTATACGAGGTGTGTAAATTAAGTAATGAGACTGGCAACGTAGCGCCCGATCGCGCAACACTACGGAGACGGGACTTGGAAGGGCGGTAGGGTAACATGTAATGGTAACAAAGTTAACATATAAATAAAACAGCATCAGTACAAGCACAGCATAACTTATACTGTGGTACAAGTTTGAACTTGTTACAGTCATCTGTTTGTTCTTCGTGACTGTTTTCGTAAACTGTTTTTTTCTAGTGCGTTTTAAAAATGGTGACATTAATTTTGAGCAACGGTGTGCTATCAGGTTTGGCTTCAGACTTGGACACAGCGCAACGGATACTTTTGCAAAACTTCAACACGACTACGGAGACAGTCAAGAGCCTAGTTTTTTCGGTGGTTTAAAGCATTCTCGGGAGGAAGAGAGTCGATTGAAGATGAACCACGCAGCGGAAGGCTTTCACTTTCAAGAACCTATGAAAATGTCGATAGAATACAGGATATTTGCGTTCAGATCGTCGGTTGACGTCAAGAATGATCGGGGAAGAGTTAAATTTGAATCACACCACTGTTCATCAGATTTTGACTAACGAATTGGGGATGAGAAGAATCTGCACAAAATTGGTTCCAAAAAACCTTTCGCAGGAACAAAAGGATATCAGGAGAGAAAGGTATCTTGACTTTTTGGAATCGATTGAAAATTATCCCCATTTTATGGAACGTGATGAGACTTTGAGTACGACTCGGAAACCAAGCACCAAAGCATGGAATGGCACACTTCAAGCTCTCCAAGACCCATAAAAGTAGGAATGAGCAAGTCAATGATCAAATGCATGCTGATTTGCTTTTTGATAGCCAGGGAATTGTCCACAAAAAGTTTGTACCTCCAGGCTAAACAGTAAATCAACACTTTTACAGAGAGGTTCTTGAAAAACTTCGAAAGAGGGTCATGCGTGTGAGGCCAAACATCAAGAACAACTGGATGTTGTATCACGACAATGCGCCTTGTCACACAGCCATTTCAGTAAACGAGTTTTTAGCCAGTAAAAACATTCTTGTGACTCCTAAGCCTCTTTATTCGCCTGACTTGAGTCCTTGTGACTTTTTCTCTTTTCGAGGTTGAATAAGGACGTCAATGGGGATTATAGAAAGCATTCAAACGGCTGTAACCGACCAGCTGAAGGCTATTCCAGTATATGAATTCCAGCGCTGCTATGAGGAATGAAAGAATCGTCTCCAGTGCTGTGTGGCTTCCAAAGGAAGTTATTTTGAAGAAGACAATGCAGAATTGTAATTCTACTCGAATAAATAAATTTTAAAAAATCTGTCTCATTACTTAATTTACACACGTCGTAATTTCATAACATGTATCATCATAAACTACTTGTAAAAGTTAGCGTAATACTTTTTAGATAAGCGCTATGTTTCATTCAATCACTGACGGTCTTTAAAAGTTGGTTTTAATGTTCTAAAGTCACTACGCTGTGGCTGAAGGGGTTTGCGGTCCACACCCTAAAAACCAACTCCATGTCGAAATTTGATTTCACAAGATTCTGGTGAAAATTTACAGACCTACAGCATGGGTCGGTAAGGACTCCGTAAAGGTAAAAACTCTGTCCTGACACACATTAAGACAAATATTAACAACAAAAATTATAACAAGTCCTGAGCGTTAGGTCGTTATCCAATTCTTTTCCAGTCCCAATGAACCACCCCTCTACAGTTATGCTGGGTTTTGCATGCTCTGACCTCTGTTGGGCGATTTCATTGATCCTAATGCAGCCAAATAAATTGGTCTGGGGTGCCACGACTCGCATTCACCCTTTGACAAATCAATCATTCGCGTTTTGACAATCCTATCTCTTTTGTTCCGCTCCAGGATACTGCGTAGAGTATCATACGGTTTCAAAGTAACGTCCTGGTATCACTTTTCGAAATTGATTGGAGTCGGCCGAGTGACAAAAGTGCAAGTCCACCACTAACTCACCCACAACTAACTAATTTATTTTAGGGTTTTATTACTAGACCTATGTAGAAAGCTACTGCAGCAAAAAAACTTCAAACGGAACATGTGAACATTTTTTTTAAAAAACTTGTGCCCCACCACAAATTATTGGAAACGGCTTGCAAATTATTTGCGATTATTTTTTGTCGTAAACACTAAGTAAATAAAAATTTTGCAAGCACAAGAATAAAACGTTTTCTTGTTCTGTTGATATTCGTGAAAAAAAATATTTTGCAAATATTTTGCAAGTAGTTTTCAGGAGCTGAGGCATGAGGTACAGATTTTTTGATATTATGACCTTCTAATAATCACCCTCTAAAATAATGAGGTGGGTCTCATGCTTCCTTACGAAAATACGAGAATATCAAATACCTCCAGCCACCACTGAATTTTCTAAGAATGAGTAAGAATGTTATGAAAAAATTAATACTAAAAATAAATCTGTAAACTCTATGTTTACAAGTCGTTGCAATAGGGAGCGATTTAGAATGAAATATTTTCTCTTCCACGATTATTAATGTTATTACTGTTCAGCTTTTTAATACTCCCAATTCCATTTTAATTATTTCCATTTTTATTAATTACCTGTTTATGGTTAGTTTAACATTTTCGCGTCAAATTTGGTCATGGATTCGTATACACATATTTTTTGTCCCGCGCCATACCAGTCTGATTAATGACTAACTGACTAATGTCAAAATACATTTTTAGGCATTCGATCAGACGGGATAGATCACCGATTTTTTTTTTACTATATCTCAACAACAAATATTGTTTCCCATAACATTACGGATATTTCATAAATGATCATTGATCATTTTGCAACGCGTTTTACATTCTCACAAATTTACATTTCTTACACAGTCACATTTCTAAATGATTTCATTATTTTCTGGAGGTAAGTACATTCGTATTCTACAAATTTATAGAACCATGTTGCAAAATGATCATCTATCAAATGTCGGCAATATCCTTAAGGTCTCCTTATTATTGACATTTTTAAAGATGCAATAATATACAGGCTATTCCATTTAAAATAATTAAGTTAACATCTACTTCTGGTATAAGCGTTAAGTCCCAGATAAGGAAAACATATTTTAATTAGATACGTAGAATATATCTACTTTTTCGCCAGATTTTCAGAATTTTATTATCCATAGTTTTTGGGATATATATATATATATATATATATATATATATATATATATATATATATATATATATATATATATGTAGGTCCAACGCGGTGGAACACAATGTACGTACAAGGTTATTTTTATGAATGAATCATTTGTTCTTTACTTTTTTGTTTTTGATCAGTTTTTGGAAAGTGGAAACAAATCTTACATATCGTTTTTGATTTATAATTCAGATAAGATAACAGTTTTGCTAAAGCTATACCTACAGGATTTGGTCAAAGTCTAGAATAATACATATGCCTGTATCTCTATTAATTGTTTTGTAGGTATGTTCTAAATATTACAATGGTATGTACAATCAAGCGTTATCATAGCTATTTAGTTATATTTAAGTTATTATTTGTTCATCAAAGATGTCAAATCTAGCTGTAATCAATCATTCAAAAATCAAACTACCTTTGTTTTTGTCTTAGCATTTTACTTTTCAATATTTTTGTATTTCATAACATTAGGTTTTATAAATGTTATTGATTGACGGCTATATTTATTTGAGACCGAAATTAAAAATGAACACTTTTTCGCACACAGCGTGCGTTTCCACCAGGATATAAAAACTAAATTCAGTTTCAATCATCTCCTGCGAATTTGTTTTTCCGCCGTAGGTTCCAATTCTCCTAGTGAAACGATCTATGTCTACAGTAATAAAAGAGTACAGATATATGTGAATTGTCAAGGTTACATTGAGATCATGGAGGTCAAAAACTTCTACTCCAGGTGATGCTGCATTATATATTGAGATTAAGATGTAAATTGAAATTATATGTTTTGGATTAAGAGGCTAGATGTGGATAACTTGCAAGCTTATCTCAAACTGTTGACTCAATCGACTAAGTCAGTGAGCTAACTGACTCATACTGATTTTACATTAGTCTTGGCTCTTTCCAGATGTACCGAAGAGAAATGAACTTTTTCGACCAGTTTGACTTTGAATTTCGCTTCGAGGCTTTTATCATGAATTCTTAAATGTTTAAAATAATTATTACATAAAGCAACTAAAAAATACGAATATGATTTCAATAATGGAAAGAATTGAATGCATATATCAAAAATTAGAACACACAGTGGTGGATTTACCAATTCTCCGTCCTATGTTCCTATGTTAGCACAAGCTAACTCGATGAATTTTTTTTTGGCCTTTCATATTTAACCCCCCCAATCCTTATCCTCTCCCTCCCCCCTCCCGTCGTCAGTACTTCGTTCTCTTTTCTTCGTAAAATTTGCTGCTCTACACTTCAGCGTAGAGTACTTACTACACTAGAGTAAGTAATGGACATCAAGTATGAAAGCAGTTTTCATGGAACCAAGAGACTATTGTTTCGAAACAACTGCATAAACATACAGAATGGGTCCCTCAATGAGGATATAACAATAAAGAGATATTAAAAAAAGAATAATAAGAGATTTTAACAGATAGTAAAGTAGGCAGTAGGTGTGATTCTGGTTGGCGATAATCTTATCGAATAATGGCTTCGTGACGTAATGTTGCCCACGGCCACTCCCGATAATATCTATGACAATATGTTTACTCACATTTACAATGTGTTAACATGAAAGGGAACTATCGGTATATTTTCCATTCTTCAAATAACTAAAATAAAAATTTCTGCTCACGCTTTATTAAGAAAAAGTAGTCGCCTCCAACTTGACGAATATTTTAATTGCCAAACCACGGGAATAACTTGTTATGGACCCACGGCGAAAAAAATTTTGTAAGAACAGAGATAGCAATTAATCGGCACCGAGTGAGATGTATCGTACACGGAGGAATTAAACACCTGTTCGGATATAAGGAAAGAATTTCGAGTGCGAGATGGTATCATGATGGTATTTGCTTGGCACAACCCACATCAGTTTCACGATCGTATTATGTAGATAACATCAAATTACCGGGCAATTTAATTTTATGTGATATGTGCACTCCTGCAATCTTGTTCGGGCTTCAAATTAACTAGAATTGTGGGTGTAGTGGCACGAAATTGCATTTAATTCTTCGAAATATTTCATATTGCGTTCACACACTATGCCACCATAACTACATAATACATATGTATATATATACGTCGAACGAATTATATGGCGATATTTGTGCTTTCTTACAACTGATTTCTGTTAAAAAATACCCATACCAAAAAATAGCAAATAGGTTGTTTTTTACTGTGCCTAAAAAATTTCGAAGTTCAATCGTTTATTAATTTTATTTTGTCTATCTTATTACACTTCTCAGCGTAAACGCTGGGAAACATTTACCTGCTGCAGGCAGTGATTTTTGACAGTGAGGGAGGACATTGATCCTGTCCCAAAAACTTTCGTGCATATGACTCTCTTCTTTTATCTATGCATATGACGTCATCATATCGTCCCACAAGATATGCTTCTGGCAATTTCTGGTTTTTATAACTCTATCCTTTATAGCTGTCACGAAGCCTTTGGTTATGGCGTACCGAAAGCCTTCGGTGAAAACATTCTACTGAATTCTCCTTGTTAACGTAGTTTGACTATCACATTTTTGGAAACGACCAAGTGAAGCATGTTTCCACGGTCTCTGGGACTCCTGTTCTACTGGTACGTTGGCCTTGCAGAAGTTCACATCCTAACCTCAAAGGTGTATATCCAGATTCCACCCTTGCTATTACCCTTATTGGGGGGGGGGGGG
This sequence comes from Aromia moschata, assembly GCA_029963805.1. Taxonomy (NCBI): domain Eukaryota; kingdom Metazoa; phylum Arthropoda; class Insecta; order Coleoptera; family Cerambycidae; genus Aromia; species Aromia moschata. Next base: position 271,312 of record JAPWTK010000426.1, read on the forward strand.
GGGCTGTTGATGAATAATTTTCTTCTTAAGGCACCTTCTTGATGAGGTATGATTGACAAATTAAAATTCCACTCCTCAAAAGAATCCCAATCACCAAATTTTGTTATTTACGGAAATCTAAAATAAAATTATAACTTTGACACCGTCTATCTTGGTTAGCAACAGCATTTGGACGAAGGTAATTTTAGTTAAATCATTTTTTTTTACCCAAAGAATTTGCAGTTTCGCTGTGAACCCTTGGGACGTCCTGTATTTTTTAAATTTCACAGGAGGTAACATGTTTAACCGTAAAAGCAAATTTTAAGTTCAATTTGTAAGAAAAAATAAAGTTAATGTCATTAAAACTTAGAAACAAGTAACAACAGACCTACTTCGATAACGTCATAGAAAGCACATTAAAAAGGTGTCCCAACAATGTACTCGCTAAAATATCACAAGTTCAGTCATTAAAAAGATGCGGGACATTCCCTAAAACTCACTTTCTCAGTTTTTTGGAATTATCTCTAAAACGATTACAAATAAATTGAATTTGAAAAGAAGTCGAAGAAGTAATACAATCCTCTACAACTCATCAACAGTAGCCGAGATACAAGGTGTGTAAATTAAATAATGAGACATATTGTGAGACATACATATAGATGATAGATGAAAGATTTTTTTTTATTCGAATAGACTTACTATTCAATATTGTCTCCTTCAAAATAACTTCCTTGGAAAGCAACACAGCGCTGGAGATAGTTCTTCCATTCCTCATAGCAGTGCTGGAACTCATATACTGGAATAACCTTCAGCTGGTCGGTTACAGCCATTTGAATGTTTTCTATGGTCCTAAAATGAAGTCCCTTTAAGTGATTTTTCAATCTTGGGAAGAGAAAAAAGTCACAAGGACTCAAGTCAGGCAAATAAGGAGGCTGAGGAGCCACATTAATATTTTTACTGGCTAAAAACTCGTTTACTGAAATGGCTGTGTGACAAGGCGCATTGTCGTGATGCAACATCCAGTTGTTCTTGATGTTTGGTCTCAGACGCATGACCCTTTTTCGAAGTATTCTGTGTTGAATCACGTGTTTTGTGCCTGGAGGCACAAACTCTTTGTGGACAATTCCATGGCTACCAAAAAATCAAATGAGCATCAGTTGATCTTCGATTTGCTCTTTTTTGCTTTTTTGGGAGAACTTGAAATGTGCCATTCCATGTTTTGGCGATTGGTTTCCGGGTCTTACTCAAACACCAAATCTCATCACCAGTAATAACACGTTCCATATAATGGGAATAATTTTCGATCGATTCCAAAAAGGCAAAACCCCTATCTGTCCTGATATCTTTTGAAAGGTTTTTTGGAACCATTTTGCGCAAATTTTTTTCATCCCCAATTCGTTAGTCAAATCTGATGAACAGTGGTGTGATTCAAATTTAACTCTTCCCCGATCAATCTTGACGTTAACCGACGATCTGAACGCACAAGATCCCGTATTCTATCGACATTTTCATCGGTTCTGGAAGATGAGGGCCTTCTGCTGCGTGGTTCATCTTCAATCGAATCTCTTACTTCTGAGAATGCCTTAAACCACCGAAGAACCTGTGCTATTGAAAAGACACTGTCTGCGTAAGCATGTTGAACTTTTGCAAAAGTATCCGTTGCGCTGTGTCCAAGCCTGAAACAAAACCTGACAGCACACCGTTGCTCAAATTAATCTCACTCATTTTTAAAACCGGTTTACGAAAACAGTCACAAGGAACAAACAAATGACTCTAACAAGTTGAAACTTGTACTAAAGGTGCATTACATGTTATCCTACCGCCCTTCCAAGTCCCGTCTAAGCAATGTTGTTAGATCGAGCGCTACGTTGCCAGTCTCATTACTTAATTTACACACCTCGTATCAATGCATGTTTAACCAATTTTGCATGTATAACAATCGCAGTGGTTTTAATTCAGAAAGTGTGACATTCGGGTTTAACAACAACATCACTCAAACAAAGAAGTAGGATAATGACAATTGTGAGCTATACTCTCCTATAATCGAATTAGATCTTTGCGATAATGTGAGCCTTCATGAGTTGCTGCGTTCATATCTCGAAATCTACCCAATATCACACACGTACCGCCGACTTTGTAATTTATTTTCGACCGCCCAATCCGAAACCTTTTCACCTAATTACTAGGCGCAATATTTCATACGAAACAGGCACGTAGGTGTGTCCTGGTCCCAGTTCCTTCCCGTCGAATAAGACGCAATAAATCCCGAGCTGTCATTATATCCTGAGACGAAGTGGTGTACCTCGAGGATCCGCGGCCAGGCCGGGGCAGTGCCCAGCCGCGGAGACCACGCTTTCTCACCGAGCAGGGTCGGAGGTCAGGCCTATACTCACGCCGGACACGCCCCGCGCACGCACACGCGCTGCGCTGCTCCGTCGCGTCGGCGTAGGAATTCGACGCCGCGCGATGGTTCAAAGTTCCAAAAAAATATTCATCATTAATTTTATATACATCTCATTTCTATACGAGGGGGTACCCAAAAATAACCGGAATAGCATTGCCGTGGATCTTGTGTAGTACGCATTTCTGCCGCTAGGCGTGTATAGCGCAACTCATTGCCAGTTCACTGCCGCCTGTGTTGTCGACCTGGCTTGTTCTGTTCATCTGCAGTGATTGGTTTTGCTAGCGCTGTTTTGTTCTTGTTTCGTTTTTTATGATGGCAAGTTTAAGAGAACAACGTGCAACTGTGAAATTTTGTTTTCTACTCTGTAAAAATTCTGCTGAAACTGTTTTAATGTTGAAAACAGCTTACAAATATGACCCTATGGGAAAAACTCAGGTGTACGAGTGGTTTGCTCGGTTTAAAAATGGCGACGTATCGATTGATGACAAACCTCGTTCTGGACGTCCATCAACTGCCCGAAACGACAACTGTCGACAGACAATTGATTAACTGTCAGAGATTAGTGGGTTATCTTGGAGCTCGGGTCAGCGAATTTTAACCGAGGATTTGGGAATGAAAAGGGTTGCTGCCATGTTTGTTCCTCGGGCTCTGATCGCTGTTCGCCAGTTTTTGACTAAAAATGGCATGGTTCCGCTGCCCCATGCACCTTACTCGCCTGACTTGGCTCCATGCGACTTTTTCTTATTTCCACGCATGAAAAGGGGCATGAAAGGACACCGATTTGACAACATTGAAGAGGTCAAGAAAAAAACAGGGAGGAGCTTCAGCCATTTCTAAAGATGACTACAAAAAATGTTTCGAACAGTGGAAGAACCGATGGGACAAATGTATGAGGTGTAATGAAGAGTATTTTGAACTGGATAAGGTTGTTTTGTAACAAATTTGAAAATATATAGCTTTTAAAAAATAATTCCGGTTATTTTTGGGTACCCCCTCGTACATCTCATTGATTTTCTATACTCTACTATAGCGCTGTTTTAAGCGTATATGTGACGAAATTATACAGGGTGTTTCAAAATACGCTACAAAGATTTTAGGGGCGTATTTTTGAGGTCAAAATAACCTTTTTTTCCTATAACCATGTGTCCTAAAATGCATACTCTCCGATCTACAACAATCGTAAGTTGCGCGAAAGAAATCGGTTTATTTTCATCAAATCTCTTGAGAATTAAAATTGTATGTTTCCACCGATAAATTTTAAAATGAACGCGTTCTAGTCATGCATGAAGAAATTCTAACATTTTGGTTTCTTGCGGAAAACTAACCGTTTTCGAGAAAATCGCTGGTGAGCGAAAGGGGAGTGAAGAAACCAATTTAGTGTAAAAGATGTAAACCCCTCAATCCTCCTCTAAAATTAGGTGTATGCCATTTTTGAGGCAAAAATGAATAGAGCACCTAAAGCAACAGGGGCTTGCAAATATTGAGATTTGATACGTTACTGTGGTCACAATTCAATATAACCGATTTTTTTTCGTGGAAATTAGGTACGACGGCTGTAGGCTCAGAGGGAGTGCATTTTAGGACACGTGTTTATAGGACACCCTTAAAATCTTTGTAGTGAATTTTGAAACACTGTATTTGAAACCTGTATTAAGCAGAGATTTAAAAAGTTAAATTTTGGAATATGATGAGCCTATGAAGTTATAAACAATCAATAAACATAAAAGCGAAAGCATACATTTTGTAGCGAGCGTAAACAAGTGAGTCACCGCGAGACGTCACGAAGAGTGGTGGAGAGGTGGAAAATTTGATTTTTTCTCTTTAGGTAAATCGACTCAATCTTTATCTATCACATTCCAAAATATCGTCTAACAAAAGCCTTAGCCAAAATGATTTTTAAAAAGTGAAGTTGACCAATCGTGCCGCAATACAACGGCGGGGGCGGGCGTGTCATTGGCTTTCAGTCGTTTCGCCCGACCGTCTGGCAGACTCTAGTGAATACATAGGTACATCGGTGATATCGAAGATTTATTTCATGATGACGAGACCGTAATGTGTAGAGTCTGTAAAGAAAAACTGCTGCGTAGGGACAATCGGGATTGTAGGCGTCACATAAATAGTGTGAAACATATAAATAAAAAAAGAGGGTATGCTCTTGAGAATTCAGTTTATGTTCGACTTACTTTTGCTAAGTACCTGTGATGTACCTCTGAATGTACTCGATAATCAACCATTTCATGAATTCCGGAACAAATACGTTCCAGAGATGCCGCTACAAGGTCGCACAATGTTAAGTAACTATCTACCAGTGACTCTACGCAGTGATTTACTAAAGTGGATTACAAGTGCATTAAAAAATACACGGCTATGGTTATGCATTGACGAGACAAAAGACTATTCTATGTAAAAAAACATTCTATTCTAAATGTACGGGTCCTGGAACTTCGAAAATATACAGTAAACGGCAGCCTAATGCGTACATAGGTGGATATAAAATACATATTAAATGATACATTTTTATCATGTCATAGTTAGGCGAATTTACTTGGGCTGGGGAGCTAAGCTAAGAGGGGGGTCAGCGGAGATCTCACTCAAACAGTCCTACCGACAAACCAGATGCCTTTCATACGCCTGCGCTAGCGATTGGATCGCGATTGGTTCTCAACTCATGTTTACATCTACTTAACAAAAGAAGTTAAATTATCTAATAATTATTATATTAGGGTGCCGCTTACTGTATACGCTCACTATTACTAGCTAGTAACAGTCTGGCAGAGTGTAATGGCAACACAATTACGAGGGTGATGTTGGAGATCCTCGAACAATTTGAACTGTCAACAAGTCAGGTGATGTTTGTGACCGATGGTGCCCTCATGATGCCAATAGTAGACCGTTTGCTTTGCAAAAGCAGGTTTTTGCATGTTACGTGCAAAGTTACGTGTAAAAGAAAGTGAAGACTCAAATACAACACCTAAATTTGTGAAAATTTTCGGCCTAATTAATATACATAATTTCCTCGGCAGTGTAATCAAATAAAATTGGATCTGATTTCAACGAGTATGACGTTACATTGAATGTTGTCGAATTCAATTTTAGGTTGTCCCTCTGACACCACTTAGTTACATGTTGAAGATTTTGGGAAAGTCGTTCACAATCCGCAATACTTAACTGACGCATAAAGTTTATGGTCATCAATTGCATTACCTATATCATTTATGAATATATTAAATAGGAGCGAACCCAAATTGGACCCCTGGGGAACGCCAGACGTGAACTCATTCAGCTGAACATATTGTGTACGATTATTTTTAGATTAAGATTTAAATAACGCAAATAGACATATATATTCGAAAGTCCAACCGCTGATTGCAAACAACGACTAATAGTATAGAAATAGTAGTAACACGTGCATTGTCCTCTGCAGATGTAAAAAATAATAATGTACTTATGTTAGTGACAACAAACAATTGTTAGTGTTAGTGATACAAAAAACTGTGCGAAATTCGTGAAAATAATGTGCATGGTGTGGTCGTCTTCTGTCCATGTGAACTATTTTGAATTTGCACCTTTAACTTCAGTAGATGTGAAACGATCATTTTCCTTCTACAACCATATGTATAAGCCAAATCGCTCATGTTTAATGAGAAGAAATGCAGAAAGACTACTAGTTGCGGCAACTTACGCTCAAGCAATGAAAACAGTCGGTGTTTCTGAATGACACAAGCCATATATATATATATGTACATTATTAACACATTTTTACTCTTGTCTTTTTGGTCTCTCATATGTCCTGCAGTCAATGACGACGGATTACGAGTCCGACCCTGCGTTGTGGCACACTTGCCGGACCCTACTTATTACATACTTTTTGATGTAATGTAAGGTAGAATGATGAAAGGAGAAAATGAAGAGGTATTATTTTAAAAACGAAAAAAAACTTTGTCTTTGTTTATTAATCTTTTTCATGCACTTATATTATGATTATTGAAGAAATAAAAAAAAAGAAGCATTGGCTTTCCATGGCACAGCGTTAATAATGTACCAGCGGGAAAGTTAGTTCCTGTGTAATAAATAGTCATACACAACTTATATGTCATCAATCATTAACATCCTGTCCCGCACATTAAAGGTGCGATGGAAGTGCGTGTCGATGTTATGTCCGTGTATTACATTAGCGCAGTAATATTGTCACATAAACAGAGGTATTCCGTTAGAGTCCATATAATACCAACCACAGCTAATTAATACGTCGATGATTACGATATTTTTATTGCTTACTGATCAAGTACAGATAATCAATTACATGCTAGGCATGTAAAACAGAATGTACAACTCGTATGTCATAAATTTATATTCGACGGTAGGAAAAGGAAGGAGATAATTCCGTTCTTCGTCATTTACCATCAGAAAACATATATGCGGATTTTAACCCAAGTAAATGTCATCAATGTGATATATCTGACAGTGAACGATAACGAGCCGGGGTATCGGCTTAATGTCTAGCCAAAGAGATAACTGGTGATATATGGTAGGTATCACCTAGTTATTGGTGGCACGTTTCGGTGTTTTTAACAAATTTAGTTCCATTGTTAGACACGTTAGTTATTTAGCACATGTTGAATGAGCTAAATCACCACACCATCATCAGTCACATCTTTGTGGATATGGTTTGTAGCTAGCCGATAGACTCATTCGTTGTCATGAGACCTAATAAATGCGAAATCTATATCTGTAGCTTCTTTGCACCGCATGCAACTTTTTCGGTTTAGACGCTGCTTAGAAAGATTTAGAATTTAAAAAGATTTTATGTGGGATGTTCAAAAATGTACAAATATACAGGGCATTCCATTTAAAATAACGAAGTTGTGTACATGTATAGACCACCCTGTATGATTACAAATATTTTACAAATACATAGCACATCATTTTGGCCAACTTTTATTTAAAATACTTTTTCTTAAATTTACAATAACAGAGTTGTGGAAGAAATCGACAGGTGGAACACCCTGTATGTTAATAAACATTGCTTAGAAAAAAAAACGAAGCCTAATCATCAAGTTTTTATTTTTGTTCATATTTACCATTATACTCGCCGCACTGTGCGCCGTGTTAATAACTTGTAAAACATAACATTTAACATTTTATTTTATCTCTTCGAGTTATGAGCCATTACATACCTATGTATATTCAAAAATGTAACCGTAAAACGGGGGCTACTTGAACACCGCGGGGTAACTTGAACATGCAATAACCTTTATTTATTTTTTTGTTGTTACTTATCATTTTCGTGACCCTATGTGATTGAATTTGTTACAGGTATTAAACTAATGTGAAAAATGGTAAGAAAATATCAGAGAACACCGGGGTCAAAACCCTATGCCAACTTTACCAAGGAAAATATGGAAAAAGCTGTAGACGCGGTTAGGGAGGGGATGTCTCAAAGGGCGGCTGCGATTAAATTCAACGTGCCTCGGATATCACTTCTACGGAGGGTTGGTGGAAAGCATACTAAGCCTGTTTGGGCATCCGACCGTCCTTAGTGAGGCTGAAGAAGAAACAATTGCAAAAACTCTTGGTGTGGTTGCAAAGTGGAGATTTCCTCTGAATCGCGTAGATGTACGAGCTGTTATTAAAAAAATACCTTGACAAGCGAGGTAAAGAAGTAGTTGTCTTCAAGAATAACACCCCAGGTCCAGATTTTCTTGACTCGTTCATAACTAGACACAGTCTTTCCATCAGAACTGCATCCAACATAAAACGGTCCTGGTCTTCGGTAAATCGTAATGACATTTTGAAGTTTTTTTAATAACGCCGAAGTTGCTCTTCAAGACGTCAAAAGCATAAACCTTTATAACTATGACGAAACAAATGTTACCGATGATCCTGGAACCAAAACAGTTATAGTTCCTAGGAATACCAAAAGGGTAGAGAGAGTACAAGAACACTCTAGGGCGTCCATTAGCATTATGGTTTGTGGAAACGCAAATGGAGATCTGCTGCCTCCAATGGTTGTGTATAAAGCACTAAACATATATGAAAATTGGACTCAAGGTTGTCCAGTTGGTACAAAATATGCCAGTAGTGCCAGTGGGTGGTTCGACATGAACCTTTTTGAAACGTGGTTCTTTAGCATTTTATTACCGCACGTCGAAGCCACTCGCGAAGCGGGAGATACAGTAGTACTACTAGGAGACAATCTAGCTAGCCACTTTTCTCCAAAAGTAATTGAGGCATGCAGAACCAGTAAAATTTATCTCTCCCCTTTTCCAGCAAATGCAACAAATCTTATGTAATCGCTTGATGTTGCTGTGTTCGCTCCTATGAAAAAGAAGTGGAGAGAAATTTTCGACAAGTGGCGAAGAGAAAGCAGGTGCCCCGGGTGCATCCCCAAGGAGCAATTCCCTGTATTGCTGGGCAGATTATGGTCAGGAATTAGCGACAGTGTGAGTCAAAATTTAGTGTCAGGTTTTAGGGCAACAGGTTTGCATCCTCCCAACCCTACTGAGGTGTTGAAGAGAATTACCGATGGGCTAGACGACGCTGGCGAGGTTGTTGAAAGAAACATCGATACAAGTTTGAGAGAGTTATTGCAGGAACATAGAGGAAGTGGTGAAAAGCAGAAACGAAAACGAGGAAAGAAAATAGAACCTATTACTAACGCGTCTGCTGTAAACATTGAAGAGACTGAACTGAACGTCGAGGAAGCACAACCGAATGAAGAGGCAGGGTCAGAAACTGCTACGATGTCTGAGGTTTCTATATCAGTATCTATCAATCAAAATAAGCCTTCTACATCTGCTTCTGAAAATATAATAAAACAAAGACCTGTTCGTGAAACTCGCAAACCAAAACGTGTAGATTCATCTATTTGCGGAATTTGCCGTATAAACTGGAAACATGACAGGGGTAAGGTTGAATGGATCCAATGTCTAAAATGTAGCAGCTGGATTGTGGTCAGTGTAATGGAGCATCCTTACTACAACTGCCCTCGTTGCGAGGATGCAGATGATGAAGAAGTTGATGACAGTGAAGAAGCCAAAGACTTCGTTCCATCAGATTAATAATATTAATCATTTATGAAGCATGTGCTTTACCTCACTTCCTGTTGTGCTTTAAAGGTTGTTTGAGCTTATGTTTAATTTTGATTTCATGTTCAGCAAATTGCGTTTCAGTTGTCTATATTGTAAACTTATTAGTTGTTATTAAATAATGTATTGTAGTTTTAAGTTTGATATATTATAAATATACATATTTTTCTAGTACAAAATCTTTATTTTCATAAATTATTTGTTTAAATATACATATATAAGAATAAAAATGGTCTCTTTACGCAACTTTTTCATATTACGGGGTAACATGAACATACCAAAAGAGGGGCTACTTGAACATACCAAAAAAATATTTTTTTTTTTTACTTAATAGCTAATTTGTTTTTATTTTCTAGACCCAGCTATGTCTAGCTATTAGTTTGCTCGGTTAGATATATGTATTTCCAAACTAATTGTGCGTTGTTTACCACAATTTTGGAATAATTCACCAATAAGTTGGACGTTTATTACCAAAAATGTACGAAAAACGTGTTCAAGTAGCCCCGTTTTACGGTACTAGTTTTGCCGCTATTTGCCGGTATAGTAAAATTTAAGTATGTACTGATATAGCGTGACGTGACGGGCGTAATGGCTGATGCACGAGTTTATAGCTATTAGGCTTCGACTGATTTAAATCAAAATAAAAGCTATAATTTAAATCAACACGTTTTTTTAAATCACGATTCAAATCAAAGTAAGCGTAACCTCTACTAAGTATTTAACTCTAGAAGGATAGTGCTCTCAGTAGGGTGCTTAAAGATGGCGTTGTGTAAAATTTACAAAGGTCTCAACACCTGTAAGGCTAAGGCTTAAACTTCATCACCACCAACAACGAAAACCAAACACTGAACGGGGCACATTTTTACCCGAATGTGTAAATTTTACACGCGTACTAGCGCATAAATATATGTACTTCTTTCTCGTTGTTTCATGAAATCAAGTAACGAAAATCCTAGGTAGTTTCGGTCCCCTACCAAATATTCTTAAATGACTGGAAACCACTAAAAAATGTGAAAAGTTGCTGTTATCGAAATACGAAAAGTTCCATTAAAGTACATTTATAGTTTTACGATTTAGAACCCAATCTTATTTTGTGGGCAGAAGTGTTCATTAATTCTATTTGTCTATTTTGACAAAAATTGTTGAACAAAAATGAATAACTTACTCAATCGCGTATTACTTGAAAAAAAAATAAAGAAAGGAAAAATATTCCTCGGGCAAATGCTGCAATGCAAAATACAGAAATAAAATAAGAACAAATACTAAAAAGAGAGAGTAAAGTATATATACTTTAACTTTACTGTAATTCATAATACATAATATTATACACTGACACTCATTTATATAATATTATACATTAACACACTTCATTTTAATTGTCATTACTTAAATAAAAATACCAATTTTCCTGCGTTTTCAACCACATATTGGTGCAGACATGCAATGTCCTGAATGTTAAGAAAATTAAGGTTCATGCTCAAGGCTGTCTATGTTTCGAATCGATTCAATTAGTACAAGGTTATAATTTTTAATCATATTCAAATTCGTTATATAGGTACATAAAATACTGCAAACAAATGAACATGAAAGTTATGACTATGACGCGTAGGCTCTGATAGCAGCTTACAGGCTAGAAATTTCCGGATATGGAGTAACCACCACAAGACGGGGATTTCATATAAATATATGCAAAGAATTAAAGCAAAACCGCATGCTAAATATTCGGTCGGACAGAATTGGCTGTGCTATAGTCTTCCACAAACCTTGTATGGTGATTATACCGAATGAGGGGGAGGAAGACAAGAGTCACACGCCAGTCGAGCAGAATGGAACCATCTGGTACCCATATGGGTACAAAATGGAACAAAGTACTGGAGCGGGTGCAACAAAGGGTGCAAAATGATCCAGGGTGCAAAATCATCATAAACCCGGGGAACTTGACGACCGTATTTCAGGCAGAAATAACTTCAATATCCGGTTTTGCGCAGGAGATGATCAGGAGGTCTTACACAAATAAGATGATCCAGATCATATCTGATAGCCAAGCAGCACTCAAAGCCCTGGGAGCTGTAGAAATACATTCCCAGGCAGTTAAAGATTGTATGGATTCGCTAACACAACTACCGGAACACAACAGTATCACTCTCGAGTGGGTGAGAGGCCACCAAGGCCACGAAGGGAACGAAAGAGCGGACTTTCTTGCAAAGAAGGGGTCTGAGGTTCCACTAATAGGGCCGAACCCCACCTGCCGTCTGACTTACTGGACAGCCAGGAGGGCCATAAAGGACCTATTAAGAGAAAAACATATATCGCACTGGGCGAAAGTCCCAGGGTTAAGACACCCAGGGGATGTTCATTGGTGAACCATCCTGGGACAAGTCAATAGACTTTATAAAACTGGGTAGAAACCAGCTGAGATGAATAGTCGGACTGTTTACGGGACACTGCCCACTCATGCGACATCTCACGACAATCCTGGTGAAAAATGATCCCGATTGCAGAAGGTGCGGAGAGGAGGAAGAAACACCCTTCCACATATTATGTAAATGCCCAGCGCTGGCAACTATCAGGTATTCGAACTTTGGGGCTATAACAATAGAACCAAAAGAAGTGACAGACGCTGCATTATAAACTGTCCTTAAACTTCATAAGGAAACAGGACTAATGGAATGACTAGACTATGGGTCACAATAAGCATCAGCTTAAGTGCACAGGGCATGTACCTACCCCATACGTAATCGTAATCGTAACACTATGAATTTATTCTCCGCGTTAAGAAGAAAATAACAAAAACAATGATAGCCCTTTTTTTATTCAAATAAGTGATTGTTGATTTTTTTAATAGGAATACAATTTTTCCTAACCCTGGTAGTCTTGTTCCCATGCAATTGAGGGTATAGTCGCTACGCTAGCGTGACGATGATCAGACGCGCCTATAGAGGTTTTCACTTCAACAAGTTATGACTAAAGTTGGCATATGGCGCCGCAATATATAGGCTACTCAAGTAGCATGTGATGGGGGTTGATTTGTTTGCAGTAGTTCTGTGACAACTACAGCTGTTGTACAACCTCCGCTATACGCAGTACGTTAAGTAGTGTGATATAATTTCATAATACAATATGCCAAAAACATGCGAAAATGTAGTAGATAATTTCATGTATTATACTTATGATCCATACGTCTCTGTGGCGCATTTCGTTTCGGCCAACTTTAATTATTATATTATAAATTTAAATTGGAGATACAATGTACTACCACCAGAAACCAAATGGAATTTAGTAAACACATTAATATTATTGTGGAGTGGGTACTGGAACCTTCGGCGTAGAAACAAAAAACTGGACGTTTTCCACGAAACACCGAACTACTATATTTTTCTCGACGCGCCTTTCACCAAGTTGGCATCCTCAGGAGAAGTTTAAAACTAAATTCTAACCATCTGCTGTCACGGTTCACTGAACCGTAACATCTATCTTTGTTTATCAGGACTGTTGGGTATTGGACCATTGTCCTTATTCATACTAGGTACTGTTACATTTAATTATTTCTAAATTTCAAAGGCACCCAACTGTCTACTGTTTGTTACATTTCCAATTAATTTTAAATTATTTATGTCTATCCTATGGTTGTTGTCCAAATGTTGGGCAACACAAGATTTTTCCGTTGTGCAATATTTTAAATCAGCCATGTGTTCTTTAAATCCAGTCAAAATAGATCTTTTTCGTTTGTCCAATATACTTCTGATCACAATCTTTACAACTTATTTCGTATATTTCTGACTTTTCGTTATTGTTGATTTTATCTTTGGGTTGCCCAAAAGCGCCTGTAGTTTATTTTTAGAATTATAAACCAAATTGATATTAATATTTTTAAAAACTTTATCTAGTCCGCGGGTGCATTTAGGTTCATATCTCATATTGTCAGTATCTCGACGAAAAGTCGTGGAAATGTACTCTTAGGGCTCTCTTAAATTTATTTTCAATTTAAATTTATTTTAAATTTATGCTCTCTTATTAACGTATCCATTAAATGGACTGAGTAACCGTTATTCTTAGTTATGTCCTTAGTTAAATTTTTCTCATGTTCAAAGCTCTCTTTACTGAGGGGGAAACTTAACAAACGGTGAATTAGAAAATTAAAACTTGTCATTTTATGTTGAAAAAGGTGGTGAGAATCATTGGGGATATATCAGAGTCGCGGTTTCTTTCCTATATACATCAAACTGTAACTTATTTTCACTATTTCTAATAACTAATACATCTAAAAAAATTTTAGCTGTTCATTGTGTTCCATTTCATATGTAAATTTTATTGTAGGGAAACGGTTATTTAATTTAGCAACAAAATAATCTAAACTAATTGCTTTTATATCATAGCCCAGTTGATGCGTAGCCTCAGAAAAGGTTCAGCTTGCATTAATTAGGGCAAATGATTTTTTTCTCTAGGACAGTTTGGTACAAAGTGAAAAGTATGAAACCGAGTTTTCGACCTCGAAAGCCGGGTGGAGAACTTTTAACAGGCGAAAAACAACATTTTCGCACTTTTTTTTTTTAGTTTTTTGCTTATCTCCTAAAGGAATCATGTACAGAAAATTTTATACGTTCCAAAATTAAAGTAGACAAAATTTTCTATAAAACGCATTGGTCAAAGGTAATTATGTCATGTGGTTCATATTCTACGGAAGTTTGAAAATCGACGAATTTAGATGAGATTTTGATTTTTAAATTAATTTTGAATTTACACATAAATTAAATTTCTGTCATAAAAAATTGGCAATTATTTTTTATGCACTATTATTTATTCATATTTCAAAATATTTGCTTGAGATATTCAAACACAAATATTAGTAGAAGTGATCACATTACTCCACATTATGTACATATGGGCATTCTTAAAATAGGATATAAGTTTTCTCTAATGTATGGAATCACTTATACATAACATCTTATTAAAATAAGTCTTTAATATTTATATTAAAAAACTAGTCCATTTTATTTATTTGTATTTTTAATCACTAGATAAAATATTCATAACGTAAATGTGAGTTATGCACACTTGACAGTATTGTAAAACATAACACCTCAAAATTTCATAGTTGTTTACAGTACACTGCTGTCACAATGATAAATAAAAAATATGAAATATTTCAGAAACAAAATTTAAGACAATTTAAATCTTATTATAAAACTATTTACTGACACGCCAAAGTGTTAATTAATACCAATTTGATCTTTTGCTTATTATTATTATTACTATTATTATTGTTATTGGTATTAATTAATTGTTATTTATTGTTTTTAAATACTTTTCTGTATACCTACGTGTTCGTTTTGTATATCCAGTGTGGAACAGTCAAATGGAATAAATTCAGTAACTCCATTATTATGCATTTTTTTTTAAATTCTGAGACACACTAAAAAGTATGGTCTACAAAACCAAACCCGACGATTTAGCTGACTTAAGAAGAAGAATAACACTTGCAATTAGGTCCACTGCCCAGCAGATGTTAACTAACGTTAGAAGACATTTCTATTTACGTCTAGGATGCTGCTAAGATGCTGGAGGCAAGCATTTTCAACATCTGCTGCATTAATAATGATTTGTTTTTTATTTTAATCTAACGAATTTCCTACGCTGGAGAAACTTTTTTTTCTTGTTAATTTCTGCAATAAAATTTAAAACCATAGCAGTTTTGAATAGAGAATGAAAAGACCTTTCAAATGAAGTATCACAAGCCCCTACTCCCAATTTGAAAATTTAGGGGCTGTAGCTGTCACCTGAAGGGGGTTGAATTTAGGGATGACATTTTTACGTCGCAAGATGTCATTTTAGAATTAGAAATTGACGTGTATCAGAATTTTGTAAAAAAAAAATACATAATAATGGAGGTACTGAATTTATTCAATTTGGCTGTTCCACACTGTATACATTTTTCAAATTGGTTGTATTTGGGGTTTATTTGTTATATAGCTATCCGCATTAGCCTCATTTTATTTGTGTATTGTTTTTTTTTATCATTAATGTGTTTTTTTTAATGCAACTAATTTGTTTGAAAGCAAGAATGAAAAACGGTTTTACCGGATTCTTTGCTTTTTAGAATGCGCTATCAGCAGTTTACAAAAGGTAGTGTATAGTCCAATAAATATTATTTATTATTATTATGACTATAGGACTATAAGAGAAACTATTTTCTCCGGTCTGTGCATTGTGAATCAAGTGAACTAGATTGTTTTATATTTTTTTCCCGTTTCATTTTCAGCGTGAATCAGGCTGACTTGCTCAGGCTGCCAGGAAGTGTGACAACTCTTCCGTACTCTCGAGCCCGTGCCCGCTATCTAGTGAATCAAAAAGTCGCGTCCTTTGCATGCGTAATCGCGATAGCCGAGTTGGGACACGCCAGGATTGGGCCGTACGGACGAAGGAAGGACGAGGCGCACGTCCGAGGCTCGTTCCGCCGCGATCCTGCCAGTCTTCAGCGTCTTCAGTCTTCAGTATTCAGTCGCACATGGTGTTCGTTGAGAGACGGTTGTCTGTCACAAATGCGATGATCTAGTGTGCTGTAACCGCCGGAACGGGTCAGTGACGGTGACAGTTAGCCGAGTGTTGTCCTCTGATAGTAGGTACGTGTGCCATTAGATTTTCAATGGAATTGTGGAAACTTTTTGACTGAAACGAACGATTGTTCATTGTAATATTGAATGATAGAATATAACTGTTAAATTTAATTGATTACGGGAGATGTTTTCTTTTTACATTTTAACATCTACCTACATGGTTTATTATGCTTAGATAAGGTACCTAATAAGGCCGGCTTAACGCATAAAGTATTTTTTTAAATGATAGTTGTTTGATTCTACATAAACTATACATTTATTCGACATTTATTATTAAAAAAATGTATTCAAGGTTGGGGTGAGTCAGGAACAGTGGTCACGTTTTTAAAAAAAATGTAATAAAAGCCAGAATTAACCACCTTTTTTTCTCCACCCTGATAGCACGGTGACAAATTCTACATTATTCTCTACAGATTTTCATTCTAAGACCGAAAAAAAAATATTTTAACTAAAATTTCGGAGTTACAAAAATTTAAAATAAAGTGGCCACTGTACCTACTCTGATGGTACACTGGCCATTAGGGTATGGTACAGTGGCCTTTACTGTTTAAAACATAGAAAACAATGCAAACGGGTGATATTTCTTAGAATAAAGATATATTAAGTTCAAAAAAAGGTCACAAAAATAATAATAGTAATAATGAAGATTAAATTTATTTAAAAAACAACTGAAATGTATACAGCAAAGTAGTTTAACTGCTAATTGTTAACAAATACTATGCATACTGGGGTAGAAAACAAGAATATAATTTAATTTACCCGCTAAAGCCATTCTAAATAGTCATTTTTCTAATGGTGGTACAGCAGTCATCTCTTATTAATATGATAAAGTAGTGGTCACTGTACCATCAACTACATGTTTTTTGAAACAATGGGTAATTACAAAAGCTATTTAATATAATTAAAATATTGTTATATCAATAAACGCTTATATATGTATATTAAGTATAAATCATCACTATTAGTTCACTTCGATATGTAGGTATTTATTCGCTACGCATAATTTTCACCGCTCGTTGTATTTTACTACATGTGGTCAATTTAAAGTTTATACAAAAAAGAAGAAACTTTAAAGCGCAAGGATACTACCCGTTAATATTCTTAGGATGTTACCCCTGTGCAGTGGGTGGCAACCAATACTCTTTATAAATAAAAATATAGCACGAAAGAGACAACTGTTCCTGCGTGGCCACTGTTGCAGACTATATTTCCGCTATTTCTAAATATAGTACTCCCCTATTTTTAAATATAGTAGCATAAATTATACCAGTGAATCTGGAGGTCAGAATAAGATAACAGCTCCACAAATTTTTTTTTTCGTTTGCAGGGGTCTGACTATGTATACTATATATTTTTTGGGTCGCTGAAACCGAATCCGAAGTCCAAATTGCTCCATCAGATCCGGTTCTTCCGAGTCCGGTTTGTTGAGGTTTCCCTAACCTCAAAAAACAGGCCTAAAACCATGAAATTCAAGCTAAAAATTATATAATTTGATAAAAACCCAAACGACATCCAATAATCATATATTTCATCAATTCCATAACCATATATGTAAACTCAAAACTCCATAACCTTAGGCCCCATAACCTCAAAAACCCAATAACCTGATGATTCTAAAACCCCATAACTCAATAAAAAAGAGACTTATACGCGCTTAAGCAGTGTAAATCGATATGTTTGAAACGGATTTGCCCTTCAATCCCAGTACCACTTAACCTCAAAACCGCGTGATCCTAAAACCTCATAACCTCAAAAATCTCATAACCCTGTGATTGAAAAACCTCGTGACTCGTAATCTGCGAAGTTATGGGATTATATAAAGTTCAAAATTTTATGTTTTGTGTAATTTGATTTGAAAAGACACAAAATATTAAAAATACACAAAATTTGTGTAAATTTTACTGTGCGAAAGATAGCACATTCCAAACAATTTGTATGATTGTACACAAATTTTGTGGTATCATTCCATATTTTACACCACTTTTGTGCTAAAACTCAATGGGATTTAGAACCGTATAAGATTATGAAGTTTTCAAGATTATGAAATTTTAGGATCACGTGATTTTGAGGTTGAGTGGTAGTGAGGTTGAAGGGCACACCCGTTTCAAACATATTGATTTACACTGCTTGAATGCGTATAAGTCTCTTTTTTACTGGTTTATAATGTTTTTCAATCACAGGGTTATGGGAGTTTTGAGGTTATGAGATTTTAGGATCACGCGGTTTTAAGGTTAAATGGTACTGGGATTGAAGGGCAAATCCGTTTCAAACATATCGATTTCCACTGCTTAAGCGCGTATAAGTCTCTTTTTTTACTGAGTTATGGGGTTTTAGAATCATAAGGTTATTGGGGGTTTGAGGTTATGGGGCCTAAGGTTATGGAGTTTTGAGATTATATGATTATGGAATTGATGAAATATATGATTATGGGATGTCGCTTGTGTTTTTATCAAATTATATAATTTTTAGCTTGAATTTCATGGTTTTAGGCCTGTTTTTGAGGTTAGGAAAAGAACCGGATCTGATGGAGCAATTTGGACTTCGGATTCGGTTTCAGCGACCCAAAAAACATAGTCAGACCCCTGCAAACGAAAAAAAATTTTTGTGGAGCTGCGTAATTGAAATAAATATACCTTAGTCCAATACTATACCCTTGTTGATATACATACATACAAACTCCTAAATATTTCTAAACCAACATATTTATATATATTTTAATAAATCGAGCGTGCAAAATCATATTAATTTCTTTTCAGTAAACTTCAGTAATCAGTGTATTTGAAAATGTCATATTTTGTATTGTTAATAAAATTGTTATTCCACAATATACTATGATATTTAAAACACATCAAGCTTATCGCTTCAAACAAGGGAAATGGCAGGGGTTTAATAATTAAGTAAGCATTTATTTCGAAACCGTAGTTCGAAACAAAAAAATGAAGGTATTAAAAATATTGCAGGTTAAACAGGTGTATCCAAATTTATCAAAATAGGATCCGTGACATGCGGTCAAAGTTCAGGGAAAAGAAAGGAGTTAATACGATTCTACAATCTTGATTTATTAATAAAAATGTGTGTTGGCTTGGAAACCTTTGGGGCTCTGTATCTCAACAGGGGTGCAACACAACTTATTTTTACCTCTAGATTCACTGGTATCGTGCTACTTCATTTAGAAACACACTGTATAGTTAAAACAACTTTTACTCTAGACAACTAAAAAAAAAACGTATGTCATTTGGCCTTAATACCAAAATAGAAACGTAACAAGGCCGATCGTTTATGTATATAATTGTTTTTTATCCCAGGTAGCTTAAATGCCTCGATTTTTCTTTTCCGTATCTGTAAAACAATAAAATGTGTCATACTGGAGGAGAAATGGAACCTTTGGCGTAGAAACAAATTCACATTTCAACAGTTTTCCCTCTTAACGCCGAAATACTTTTTTTGCTTTCAACGCGTGCATTTCCCTAACCACGTTGATTAGCAGGAGATGATTAAAACTCATTAGTTTCAAATAATATCCCGATGGTGCCAACATGGTTGGCGAAACGCGCACATTGAGCGCAAAAAAACTGTTTCAATGTTAAGTGGAAAAAGGTACAAGTGTGAAGAACAAAATAATTTAAAGACAGTTTTATTTATTCACAGTAAATTAATAAAACCTCGGAAAAAATGCCAGCCTTATTATCAAACAGTAGCGGCTGGTGTAATTTGAAATCCTTGTATTTTCGTAAGGAAGCGTGGAACCCACACTATATTTTAGGGGGTTATTACTAGACCGAAATAGAATGAAAAAACTTTAAATGAAACTGGCGAAAAGTTTTCAAAAGATATTTACAACTCCAGAGAATCTTGGAAACGGGCTGCAAAATTTTTTTTTGCCATCACTACCTGTATATGAATATAAAAACTTTCTATTCTTATGATTTTCGCAAAATTTGTATTTCTAATTGAGGTTATAGCTATTACAAAATTTCAGAAATGAAATAAGAATTGAAATGTATATATTGAAATAGTATATAAATATTAACAGACCTCAAAATTTCGAAAAAGACACAATAACAAAAAAGGCTTTGTATTTACTTGATGAATAACAAAAAAAATTTTTAGCAAATATTTTGCAGCCCGTTTCCAAAATTTTCAGCTGGTACAGAAATTTTTTGAAAAAAATGTTTCGTAAATATGGTTTGAATTTTTTTGCTGTTCTAGCCTTTCGTTTGGGTCTAGTAACAACAACTTAAAATCTGGTTTGGATCCCATGCTCATTTATGAAAAGAGAAGGATTTTTAATTCCGCCACCGTGTTACCAAACACAAATTTTAATGGATATAGGTATTTGGATAAAGATAAATTACAGAGACCGGCAATAAGGTCGTGGCCTTATTGCCTGTTTAGTACAGTTATTTTTTTAAAGTTTTGTCTATGAACTTTTGTTTAAAATTAAAAATGCTGGTAATGTACTCAATTTTAACTATTAAAATCCAGACTGAACACTAATGGGTTTTTCAAGATATTGGGGTTTGGGGGTGTTCTTTAAGAGATGGTGGGCGGTCTAGTCTACTGAGTACCTTAGAAAAAAAACTTCTCAGTTTCATTAAGTTTTTCTCTATTATCTTTTGAGATTATCAGAATTAACAATTGAACATCGAAAAGTCACAAAACGAAACAAAGAACTTTTTTTTTTTAAACAGAATACCCTGTATAATTTTTATTCTCTGTAAAACCAATTTCCCCTGTTTTCAGAAATGTACACTTTATTGACGTTTCATAGAAAACTTTGCGATTTTAAAATATTTCATTTCAAAGTTGACAGTTTAACCATTATATTGTAAGTGTCGGGCTCTAGATTGTCATGAAAAAACAAATAACCAAATTAGATTACATTTTACATTTGTAACTAAATTCTCTTGTGTTATTCTTAAAGGTCTAAAAAAGTTTAATTATTGCTTCGAAGTTCAATATATTTTGATACGAGATATTTTTTGAGAAAAGTAAAATACGAAGTAATTCGTCTAAATCGTTCACATAGTAAAATATAGACAAATATTTTCTGAGCAACGGATACCGTCAACAAATATAATAAAAAAATATCAACCAGAAATGGTATCCCAGGATAATCCTATAATTCCCAGAAAACTTCCTAAATTTTGAGGTTATGTACATATAAATATGTTCCTGGTGGGAAAAAATTGTGGAGTTCGTTCACAGCCTCCTCACTTCCTTCCTCTCACCCTTACTGCGGAGAACACGTATTTTTGTCGTATATTAGTTAAAACATCTATATTGCCATTTGAAAAAAAAAAGTTGAAAAACACTGCAGTAGTCTTCCTTATAGTTCATTTAGAGCCATTTCATCGTTTTTTTTTTTTGTTTTTTAACATCAGGCTACAAATAACGGAGTTATAGCTCGTGGCGTTTTTTATCAGACAGCCGGTATGTGTTAACGCGGAATTATCTATTTCTGTAATATTTAACAAATCTGGGTAATGCACGACAACTGCGTAACTCATAGTAATACAGGTATATGATCTTTCAACAAATTTTTGACACTACATACAGTATTATATTGAATACTGCAACAATAATATATCTAACAATTATTTTTTAGTTTTGTCACCACTGAAAATTCTGGCAAATCGTGTTTGTCCATCTATTTATTCTTTCGTCTGTTAGCAGCTCACCCATCAATATTGAAAAATTACCGTCAAACAACAAAAACATAAAATCATTACAAAACTTGTTTCAGTATTATATGAGTAGTATTCAGTATATATTTCAAGTCAAATTCTAAAACAGTGACTGAATGAATTGTCATGGGAATTCTTGAAAGTGGGCGTAGCCGAATATATGTGTCATAGGCGGCGTAGGTTTGAAAACATTACGTTACAGAAGACATTATCCACTAAGATCATTGCTAACCATTTCTACTGTTTTACGTCTACATTTTCACTGTTTTGCAATATATTAAGATCAGGGGACGCACTTTGTATGTATAAGAGTGAAAGACAAGAGTTAATGAAGGATATCGAAGGATCTTGTCACCACCTAGATAAATGACATTTTTCTTTTAGGGAAAACCGCTATTTTATTTTATTTAACTTGTTTGCTTAACATATTGACATATTATTTTATATTAGCCATCTGCTGTATCTTTTCTGATATTTTAGTTAAAACTTTCAGTAGCACTATATCAATCTCAGCGACTCAAATATAATTTTTAATTAAATGTGAATAGTAAGAAACTGATTGGCCTATCTAAATTGATTGGTCTATAATTAATTAATTTTAATTACTCTTGACTATTAGAAACGGTTGGTCAATTTACGAAATATTTTTATTTTATTTGTCCATTAGTTTCTTAATTTCAATTTAACGCACAGTGGTGTATTATAGTCATTATAATGAATAATAGTGGTCCCTATTGATTTAAATTCCCACATGGTCGTAACAAAATTTTTCATTAGTTACACATCTAGGTAGAGACACTGACTCTTTGATACGAGTATATTCGAATTATTCTAAAGTACATAATGTCCAGAAGTTTGTCATAGTGTTTTTCGTAAAATTACTTAGGGATATGTTTAGAACTAATATATTGAAAATAGAACTACTAGTAAGTAAAAAAAAACACGTCTTCATTCCATTTGTTATGGTAGTATTTGTATATTAGATATGTATATGTATGTACCAAATGTACCTATCATATAAAACTACACAATAAAAAACGAATGAATAAGTCATTTTAGATGTAAAGTATGAAAAAACAACATCCTAAATATGTTTGAGTAGTTTCTTTGTCAAATTTATATTTCCGTCGCAGTAGATAGAAATGGAAGTATTTAATAGTTGAACAAAAGTGATTACAGAAATTATCACAGAAATTATCACAAAAGTATCACAAAATTTGGTACCCATTACTCTAAACAAATTAGTGAACTGTGTTCTATATGAATTTAGTTAGGCTTAGATTAATAGAGCTGACAGTTTTTTAAGAAAAATAGTAATTTTAATAACAATGTTTTAGATACAACTAATAAGTAGGCTATTTTGAATTACTTTTTTTCTTCTTCTTCTTCTGACAAAAAATGATTAGTAATCGTTATTGTAATATACCAACAAAAAAGGAACTTGACAAGAAGCAAATAAAATATTAATTTTTTCATCCTCTTTTTAGATTTAGTGTTGTATGTATATGTACATGTATATATACAACTTTATCTTGTAGAAATACTGTAGTTACTTTCACAAGTACTGTGTGAAACTATTAAATATTATATTGCTATTGCATTGCTAAAACATTGATATTGCTATACATTATAATGCTTCATAAAAGCTATTACTATTATTATTATTATATTTATAGTCCATTTCAGTTGTGTTTTATATCCATGTCAGTCCCTTTAGCAAGTAACTTTATACTAGTATAGAGTACTAAGTACCTGTATATCTACAAAGTATAAGTCTTTGTAGATATACAGATAGACAGGTAGATGTTACTTTTTTCAGTATTTACCAACATTGGGCAGTAATTGAACGTAAATTGTACCAATTTAGTTTAAAATTACACTGACCTGCAACTGAAAATTGAAATTTGTGTGAAAAAAAAAGAAGTGAAAAATCAGGTTTCGTATGAAAATTGTGAGTTTTTGCTTAATTTAAGTACTAATTCGATTATTTTTTAACCCCTTTATTGAGACAAATTATATCAAACAATTATCATCACCGTAAGCATAAGCTGTTTACGCATTGTACTTAGAAATACTTCACGATAATCGTAAGTTGCCCACATCGGATTAGTATTCACCATTGGATCTTATAGTGGCTGGTTATGTATTTTAATATCTTAAAACGGATACGCCAGGAAATAACACGTGCCAAATAAATACTAGATATTTTTATATCAGAAGATATATCACTTTAACATCTTTAGTTTGTTATTACCGGCTATATATCATATTTTTCTTATTTATTTTAACACATTTGCATAATATTTAAATCTGCAGAGACAAACATCAATTAGCTCAGAATTTACATCACTTTTACTTCCTTGTAACTTGCAAGCAGAACACCAAGAAGTAATAATTATCGTTTATGTTTTTTTTATTCGTTAAAATTGTAGAATGTTAATATGAATATTAGGCCAACATAATTTTGCGCTATATTTTTTGTTTACTTGACATTTGTATGTTTTATTCATATTTTCACCTATACCTAAGAAGATATACTTAATGCCATTTCAAGATTCTTCATATAATTTATTAGGTCTTTTTTCATGTATAATGGAGGTTACGCTGGAGGTTAAACTTGCCCGGTAATAAATGAACCAACTTCTAATATTTCTTAAAAACCTTAATCATAATTCTTAACTTTTCAGGGAAATTTTTAAATTAATATATTCACATAATAAAACCTTAATTTATGATTATAAATCATTCAGATAATAAGATAAACCTTGTAATAACGTTGGCGTTTTGTACTAAATGAGGTGACAGTTTTATTATTTAATGCTTCTGCTAGAAAATGGTATGTTCTTAAAAGATCTTAGATATCTCCCTATTATGACAATAGGAGAGACAAACAAAAGACATAGACAAACAAAACCCTAAATTTGTGTATTCGCAGAGGTCGAGGGTGTTTTGTTATTAACAATTTAAGAAAAAAAAAACGCACTTTTTTTCGCTTTTTGCTTGTATCTCCGAAAATATGCGTCTAAGCGACTTGAGGTATACTTGTCGATTTTGTTCCTGAAGAAATTTTCCATCGGGGTAGGCTTTTCCGCTGGTACGCATAATTTTCTTATTGCAAAATTAGCGTTGAAAAAAAAAGTGCAAAATCTTCAATATTAAATAAAACACAGAATTCACTTCAAACGGATGAGACTACAGGAAAAGATAGCTGTTGGGGTGCTCAACAAACGCTCGCAATCCGGACGGCCGATTTCAAAATGGCGGCATAGTACAAAAAGTTGAAAACGCGAGCGCGTATAACTTCCGCAAAACGTAATATATCGAGATGCGGTAAAAAAAGATCGATAGGTAATCGCAATATCTCGCGATTCAGCAAATTTCAGATTTTTAATTGCAAAATAAAAAAGTTATTAACAAAAAACCGAAAAAATGCGGTAACTAAGGGCCTTATATCGGCGTTTTTTTTATATACTTTCAAGATTTAAAAAAAAATCTTGTTTTTTCTTCTTAAATCTTGATTTAGACCAATTATATTCAACGTGCCCAAGATAAATGCAATTCGCCGTTATGAGTATTAAGATTTACTCGTGCGACAATGAACCGCATTGTTTGCATTACTCTGCAAGATAGTTGTCTGAAAATGACATATTTTTATTAAAAGTTCAAATCTAAATTCTATAGAAACAGGTAAACACGTAGAAATACTAGAAGATGTAACTGATTCTGATCTATGAACTGGTAGATAAGTACAGCATTTTTAAACATAGAAGGTCCCAGTGGTCTGACGTAACCTTGTGTGACGTATGACGTCACACAATAGTTCATTTAAAGCGTTGGCTCTAATGGATTCATTCGCTCAAAATTCATTCACTGAGCAATATGACACACAAAATACATGATGGGGCCTTATCTGTGAAATATATCTGCATAATTGAGGTTCTATGAAATTATATGTAATATCTATTTATTAATTTCGGAAACGATTCCGAGCCAGACCTGCTTCTAAAAACATAAAAACAGCAGGAGTTCCGACTCCTTAAAAAAAAGTTTCTTTCTACGTCGAAGGTTCCAGTACTCACTCCAGGATTGTGATTTTCGTTTATTTATTGTGAAAAATATATTTTTCATTTTGTAACATTCAATTGTCATTTACTCAAAAATTTTGTTATGTAAGGTGGCAACATTTTTATATCGTTAAATCGACAATGAAAGGGTCTCTTAAATTGAATTAAAAAAATGGGGGGTTGCCATTTGAAAAATAAGTTGATGACGACAAAACAAATGACATCTGAAAATAGACGTTCCCTCAAAAATGTGCGTTTTTATTAAATAAAATCGACCTGTTCGAGGATTGTTTCCAAACATTTTTTGTTTCACATTTACTGAATTTATTCCATACATTAGGCGCGCACTGTATACAATATACATTAATATGATGGTGAAGTAGATATCAGGATGATTTTATAGTGATTAATGAATAAATATTCTTCAGATTCAGAGGTACGTCATATTTCTGATATCTGCGCGAACAAATTTTTGAGGGCTCAAAATTATATTTTCAAATGTTGCAAAACATTTGAAATTACATAAATAATTCAGTAATAATCACTAATTCGATAACTCTCCAAATACTCATAACTAGTTCGATAACTCTCTTAACAGAACTATGTATATAGTCTGTTTGTTAATACATACGGTTTTCCCATTTTTCGGTGATTCGAGTAAGTAAATCATGAGTAGCTGTAGATGTTTGCTTATAGCTACAGCTACAGCTACTAGCTGTAGCTGTTCGCCGCAACTACATTTTTCACAACTACTAGCTGTAGCTGTTATTTCAAACTACAGCTACTGTAGCTTCCATTAAAGTAGTTGCAGCAAGCAGCTACAGCTAGTAGTTGTAGTTGTTGTTTGCAACTACTCAAGATGTAGTTGTCATTGAGTAGCTGTCATTGTAGTTTGCTACTCATGTAGTTAGCTACTGCCCAACACTGATCCATAACAAGGATAAGTACATATGCACATACGAGGTGCGAGCCAAAAGCTTCCGGAATTTCAATTTTGCTTGGAATACTGCAGGTCATACCTTCCAACTGAAGCAGTGTACATCGTGGCAT
Source organism: Aromia moschata (assembly GCA_029963805.1). NCBI lineage: Eukaryota > Metazoa > Arthropoda > Insecta > Coleoptera > Cerambycidae > Aromia > Aromia moschata. The sequence continues at coordinate 298,198 of JAPWTK010000426.1, forward strand.
TAAGCTTATATAGTATGCAGCTTCATAACTTGCGTTAATTTTTAACATTGTATGTAGTTTCGACGAAATTCGAGATGACAGCATGATGGAACAACGTGTGTGCATTAGATTTGGCAAAAAACTGGACGTTTTCCACGAAACACCGAACTACTACACTTTTATCGACGCGCGTTTCGCCAACCAAGTTGGCATCTTCAGGAGAAGATTAAAACTCTAGTTTTAATCAACGTCCAGTTTTTTGTTTCTACGCCGAAGGCTCCAGTACCCACTCCAGGATTAGATTTGGCGACAATCTTGAAAAAAAGGATCTGCAAAAACGTGTCGAATGTTGCTCACTGCTTAGGTTAGGACGTCCTGAGTGACCACCAGCGCTGTCATGAATAAAGTTGGCATACGACAGAGCAACACATAGGCAACGCGCGTAGCAAGTGACCGCTGGGGGAGGGGTCGCTTCAATTCGTATGTATTTCATAGTCCAGTAGGCAGGGAGCTAAAATCACCAAAAAGTGGTATTGAAATATGTAGGGCTAGTTTGAACGGTTTCCTATGTATTTTTTTGCGTAGAACAAAATGCGCGGGGTCCGTAGAGCTGAAACCGTCCGCTAATTTTTTAAATTAACAATTTGTGAAAAAAAAACGTATTTTTATCACCTTTTCGCTTATATCTTCGTTCCTTGGCATATTTTATATAGCATATGCATTTAAGAAGTTGAAGCCTATCGAATTTACAAAATTTTAAGCCCAACCCGAAGTCTCCAAGTGCTATTGTTGAAAAAGTATTTTTTTCACTATTTTTTTACTTCGAAAGTAGGGCGACTATGATCATCAAATTTCTTGGAGGGACTGCTTTTGGGATATGAAGTTACAAAAAAAAATCAGCTCGATCCGTTAATCACTTTTCGAGTAATTAACGATCGCATTTTTTTGCAAGCCTTGATTAACAATGACGCCATTTTTTTTGTTTATTGTACGATATTGACCGTGTTGGGCTAGAAAAATCATAAATCTCTTCAAGTTTGCGAGGCTTTTTGAGATTTTGAAAAATATTAATTTGGGCCAGTTTTATAACGTTTTCTACGCGACTACCTTTTTTTGACGCGACGTAGGTATATATTTTTTTAGCGTTGCCGCCTCGAAATTCTCGAAATTGTAATAATTAAGTGCACGTTGCGAGTGCAAAGTGCAAAGCGAGTGACAGTTAATGCAATAATATAACAGTCTATTTATATTTTCAAAATGTTGTCGAAATATTCAATACAAAGTTCAAAATCAGCACCGAAAACCTTAGTAGATATACTAATTGTTGTCGATATCGGATTTTTTTTGGAAACTTTGTCCTCCATTTTGAGCCCGTCATTTTTTTTTAAATCAAATAAGAACTTCATAATCAGCGACCCTGAAAACGCTATACGTCGAGTTAACGCTATACTCGACTATACGTCGAGTTTTCGTAAAGATCAGATCCATTTTCAAACATTAAAAAATTGTCAACCGTTTTGTATCCATCAGTTTGTTTTCGAAAAATGCAGTACTAAATTCGTATCAGCAAACCCAAAATTCTTTGTATAAAAAGTTTTGTGGAGATCCGGTTCATTTTTAAGAAATTTGTCCGCCATTTTGTGTCCGCCTTTATGTTCAAAAAAAATCAATGGAAAATTCGTAATCAGCGACCCGAAGTACTATAAAAGCACCTAGTACTATACATTCATAAAACGATACAAACATTTTGTTTTAAGATTGTTCGACTACGCGGCGGGTGTTACCGTGCGCGCGACTGCAAAAACAAGGGTTACAACAAGAATCGCACCTAATTCTTTAATTTCTCTTAATCAGAATACCTTCATCTTTATATCCTAATTGAAAATGTAGCTATCAATAACATGCAGAAAAAAGTGGTGTCACTGCTACTTCTAATTATAGTTTAAAATGCGCAATTGAAAAAAACATTGACATTACAAATTACGCAAACCTTTACGTTATCTATTTTACATATATCATATGATTCGGCATAGCCCTGCTGATACAGTGCTACAACTCAATGCATGAAAACAGAAGAAACAAAAAAAAAAAATAAATAAAGCAGAAAATATAAAGTGATACTCAGTTCGTAGTATTGATTGAATACAATACTAATAATATTATGCTATTAAAATTCCTATTGATATTAAAATAAGATTCGTAACTTAATAACAATATATAAAAGTAAAATATTTGTTAGCAGTCTTCACAGTCATCACATTTAATATTTACATAGTGCTAAATAACTTTAATAAAACTGGTGGTAAAAGTTCAGTTTAGTGACTTTTGTGAAAATGGCCAATATTGAATCGAATTTTTTTACTAAAATCGTTGCTTGTGTCATAAAAAGCGATTTCAAGCCGGGGGAGCAAGGTTTTTGCTGGCGAAAATGCAAAAAAAAATGCGAAAAAAAGTGTGCGATTATTGCATATTTAAACTCCAGATGTTGACCGAAAAACTGGCTGATTTTCACAAAAATCAATAATAAACTAAACGTTTACTTCCGACACAATCCCTTTATGCACGTTACACACCAAATTACGTGCGAAAACTCCGAATCACTCGCGAATAAGTGGAATTGAGTCGACGCTCGTCTGACACCAGCTGTCACTGCCGCTGTAATCGGCGGTGGACGTTAATGTTTTGTGCGTTAAGGCGTATTTGCATAATTTTAATAAATGCGTTTATTATTAATTGTCGCTTTAACAGCTTTACAATGAGGGGTCACAAGCCATAGGGTTGCATTTGAAAAAAATCATGTCGAGGGTGGTTTCAGCCACCCCTGAAGGGCTATATTTTTCACATTACTTGCAAAATGTAGGTAAATACATTTAAAAGTTGAAGTGTCTCGGGAATTTTTTGAAAAATCATTCACCACCCCGCTAGGGAATATATTCCAGTTAAAGTCTCCACCGTGTATATCACCTCATGTATTGTCATTAAACTACTCTTATTATACTGTGTACCACCTCTGATACTGCTAATTTTTCTATTTAATTGAACTTACGGAAATAGAGTACCTATTATTCAAAAGTATTTGTACGTTGGAAAACATTAAAGGATTATTATACCATTAGAGATCAAATAATTATTATTGAAAAAATATTTATTATCTTAATAAAACTTGAAGAGTCTTAATTAACCATGTGTAGCTTTGGTGTCTTCCTTCTTGCTGATAAGACACAGAGACCTTCCCACGCATTATCGAACCAGTAATGAAGATTTTTCCACATTGGATGTACCAAATTGATTGAAATAAATCTCACCTTTCGATATTTTGTTTTCCACAACTTCTAAAATTCGACACTTTTAATGGCATAACCACCGATGCTATTTTAGTAAAACCACCAAGAAATTACATTAAAAAAAAGAGTACCTACCCACTTTTCATTTTATTGATTCCTTGAATAAAAAAATCATATTGAGACAGTTATTACTCTGACATCTGGAATCGTATTATAATAAAATTCAGGATATATGGGGTTTGAACACATGCTGAATGAAAATATTGACCATATTCTTTAATAAAACATTTCCTAATACGATTTTCCGAAACTTGGGCCCATTTATTATAATTAAGAATGCACGCCACTCATAATTTCTTGTTTATTGCTGGTAAGGTACATATAGCTCCTCACGTACTATCATTAAAAAAATGGTTGAAGTAAGTTTATTGGGTTGTATAGTTTTGACGAGACGCACTGTAGATGTTTTTTGAAATATAAATATTTAATCCTTTCTGTGTGCATTTTTTTTTAAATTTTCAAGTACGTTTCATTTCATTTAAGATGTGTCTCGATTTGTACACAATTATTTTATGATGATTTCCATTTTTCCGGGATTAAAAGTTCTCGGGATGAGATGCTTTTAACTTATCGTTCACGAATATCTAATTCTCCTATCTGTTGCTCATCCCCGTTAGCGCGAAATCCGATATCCCCATCTCTGTCGCAATTCTTCTCCTTAATGGTTTCGAGGAGGCCGTGAGCGCATTTTCCGCACTGCCATTCCGTTCATTAACTTAGCGACGCAAGGCTTATAAATGAGACATTACTATCCCGGCTTCCTTGTAAGGACATCTGTTTAGTGCGCGTTATTCAAGTGAACTCGAACAGTGTTTATTGTTTATAAACATTGACTAAGGATACACGCCGCGTTGCCTAGCAACGGACTGGTATCGGAAATATTCTCGATCGGAACTGCCGACACAAGAGACATTCACATTCACAAATTCAATACGAATCGATCGACACGAGCAGCTGAAGTAAAAGGTAACAGTACGAATCGACCTTTTTTTTCTTCTTAAAATCGCGCTTTGTGCAAAACAAAATTCAACGGAGCCTTAGGGCTCAAACATTGGTCCTTCGAGCCGGATAGAAGATCGAAGCCGGGTGTGAAACGGATATATCGGTAGAAAACGGTGAAAGAAAAAAAATCGGAAAATTCGTCGTTTTCAACAAAATCATCGCATCGCACGAGTGCTAAGCAGAGGGCAGACAACCAATCAAAGGAGCATCACAGTAAATCAAATGTGAGTCCGTTCCTATTTTTTGCCTTCCTTATTTGTTTATTTGCATTACCTAATTTCTGCATGTGTTAGGTATAATTAAATCGCTTTCTTATCAATTTTAAATCGCAGCAGGTAATATCGTAAACCTGTCTATTTATCGTTATGAAAAATAAATCGCACGGAAAACAGTGAAACACATTGTTTCCACATAAAATATCATTTAATCAAAACATATCAACGATTGTTTTTTAAATGGTGTTTTTTTTATCATCAGTGTTTTAGTTTATCATCAACAAACAAATAGTAACAAATCGTCATTTGTTTGTAATCAACTATTTTCTTGTTAACAATGTCAGACTCGGAGTTAAAAGCACTCAGGATAAAAAGGGGTCAAATTAAAGCACAGCTCACACGATTTAACAATTATTTGAATGCATTTGATCCTACAAAATCAGTATTCGAATTAACGAAACGTTTAGAAAATATTGAACGGTTATGGGATGAATTTGGCGATTGTCAATCAAGAATTGAATTACTAGATGAAACAGAGTTAAATTCAGATCAACGTTCTTTATTTGAAAAAGATTTTTATGAAAACGTATCTCAAGCGCAAGAGTACATTTCTACGGCACAAGCATCTATCACGACAGAGACAAACAAACCAGTTGTTTCTAGTTTTAACGATTTAAACGTATTAAACAACATAAAATTACCTACATTAAAATTAACAGAATTTAACGGAGCGTATACCGAATTTACGCAATTTATCGATTCATTTAATGCACTTGTACACAATAACTCGAGTTTGTCCAATGTGCAAAAATTTTTCTACTTAAAATCTTGTTTAAAAAACGAACCGCTTCAAGTAATATCATCATTAGAAGTTACTGACGGAAATTATCAGATAGCATTAGATCTATTAAAAGAACGCTATGAAAACAAACGGGTAATAATAAACAATCATTTAAAACAAATTTTCGATTTACCCGCACTGTACAAAGAAAATGCAGTAGCATTACGAAAACTGTTAGACAATTTTATCAAACACACACGCGCCTTGAAAAATTTAGGAGAACAAACTGACACTTGGAACTCTATTCTAATTTATTTATTGTCAAATAAACTAGATGCAGTAACAAAAAAGGCATGGGAAGTTTCAATAGCGTCTAATACATTACCATCTATCGAGGATTTTACAAAATTTTTAGCGCAACGTTGTCAAGTGTTGGAAACATTAAATCCAATAAATCAACAAAACAGCGCAAATCCTAACGTTAAATACAGTAACAAAAACATCTTTGAGAAGCATGCCTCAAAAACATTTGCACACGTTTCAACAAATAAACCGCAATGTCCTTATTGTAAGGAATTTCATTTTATATATCGATGCTTAAAATTCAAAGATTTACCGGTAAGATCACGATTAACCGAAATACAAAAATTAAAATTATGTACAAATTGTTTACGGTCAAATCATACTAAACAAGATTGCCTATCAAGCGGATGTAAAAAATGCAATCAAAAACACAACACGATGCTTCATTTTGACAAAAATAATTCAAATGATTCTAACATTAACGCGAATAACTCCGAAGGTACATCTAGAACATCTAACGTAAAGGAATCAAAACCTAATACAAACACGCAAACCAATAACGAAAATAGTACGGTAACAATGTGTTCTGCAAATTCAAGTATAACGCCTACTTTTGACACGGTTTTGCTATCCACCGCGGTTGTCTACATTTATAATAATAACAACGAACCTATCAAATGTCGAGCTCTTTTAGATTCAGCATCCATGTCAAATTTTATCACTCGTTCATTATTTGAAAAATTAGGATTACGAGGTAATAACACGAACATACCTATTTTTGGTATTAACAATTCGATGTCGAGATCGAGCACAAGAACTAATGCGAAAATTCAATCATTGCACAATTCATACAACACGGTTTTACCATTTTTTGTTTTAGATAACATATCAGGCAAAATACCAGCTAACACTATAGCTATATCCAAAATTAACGTGCCAAACAATATTCAGTTAGCGGATAACGAATTCAATAAAAGTCAACACATTGATTTATTAATCGGTGCTCAGGTATACTACGATTTGCTATGCGTAGGCCAAATAAAGACAGGCAAAAATCAACCAATTTTTCAAAAAATCCAAACTCGGATGGTTAGTATCAGGACCTGTCGCACTTAATCAAACTATATCGCCTCAAACGTGTCTTTTATCAACTAACGATGTTCAAAATCAACTAGAAAGATTTTGGCAAATCGAGGAAACCGGATATAAACCAAAATTTTTGACTCGAGAAGAACAAATTTGTGAACAACATTTTGAACAAAATTGTAAACGTGATGAAAACGGCCGATTCACTGTAGCTTTACCTGTAAAAAAAGAGTATACACAAATCGGTGACACTAAAGAAATCGCCATCAAAAGATTAATATCGATGGAAAACAAATTTAAAAACAACGAAAATTTACGAAAATGTTACACGGAATTTATGCACGAGTATATTCATATGAATCATATGACAAAAATAAACACGACAGAAATCGAGACTACAAACGTGACCTACTATCTTCCGCATCACGCTGTAGAAAAATCATCGTCTGTTACAACAAAATTACGCGTCGTATTTAATGCGTCTCAGCTCAGCACATCGGGAAAATCCCTTAATGACATGCTTTTAGTAGGACCTAACATACAAGATGACTTAATTTCTATCATTACGCGATTTAGAACTCATAACTTCGTAATAAAAGCCGACATAGCGAAAATGTACCGGCAAATTAATATCGACGAAAATCAGCGAGATTTGCAACGAATAGTTTGGCGAAATCATCCAGATGAAGTTATAGATCATTACAGATTAAACACCGTAACATACGGAACAGCATCAGCAAGTTTTCTCGCTACGCGTTGTTTAAAACAAATATCTATTGATATGAAAGATTCGCATCCTATCGCTAGTAAAGTCATCTTAAACGACTTCTATATGGACGATCTAATTACCGGCAGTAAAAATCTTGAAAGCGTTAAACAGTTAAAAAACGATATTCAAAACATTTTGCAAGAGTACGGTTTTGAATTAAGGCAGTGGATGTCGAATGAACAAAGCATCGTTGATCGCGAATCCAACACGAGTTTGCCACATTATCACATTACCGAAGACAAAACAGTAAAAACGTTAGGCGTCCTGTGGAATTCGGAAACGGATTGTTTAGAATATTCGGTTCAAGCTTTCTCGCAAGCGGAACGAGTAACAAAAAGAACGATTTTATCGGTAGTAGCTAGGATTTTTGATCCGCTCGGTTTAATCGGACCTGTTGTTATCCAGGCAAAATTATTATTACAAAAACTATGGAAATTAAAACTTAGTTGGGAAGAATCGGTACCACAGGATATATATACTATGTGGATTGAATTTTTAAATCAACTTTCGTTATTAAACGAAATACAGTTCCCGAGGCAAGTAATCGTAACGAACTATATTGAAATACAACTTCACGGTTTTTCTGATGCCTCTAACGCAGCATATGGAGCTTGTATTTATTTACGAACAACAGATACAAACGGAACACACCATGTTCATTTGGTAACTGCAAAAAGCAAAGTCGCGCCTTTAAAGGTTATAACATTACCACGTCTCGAGCTTTGTGCAAGCTTATTATTAGCACAATTAGTTTCTAAAACAATAAAGTCCCTAGATTTGAATATCTCGAAACTCTATTTTTTGGAGTGATTCTACCATTGTACTTTCTTGGATTGCTGCTGAACCGTCAACATGGAAAACGTTTGTTTGCAATCGTGTAGCTCAAATTCAAGAATTAACATCGAAAAACATGTGGTATCATATCAGTTCAACGGACAATCCCGCGGATATAATTTCGAGAGGTTGTACACCACAACAACTCATCAAATCAAATCTTTGGAAATACGGACCTGCATGGTTAAAAAACGACGAAACAAATTGGCCTATATCGGCAGTCACCTATATACCCGATATACCGGAAGATCGAAACGAAATACTAGCGCACGTTAGCACATTATTAATTGATTACGATATCATAAATAAATTTTCGTGCTATACAAAACTTCGTCGAGTCACGGCTTACGTCTTGAGATTTTTAAACAACGTAAGATCTAAACAAAGTGAACGCGTTATCGGATCATTAACGTTCAAAGAAATAAACAAAGCCACTAATGTGTTAGTCAAAATCGTACAAGGCGAAGCATTTAGTGAGGACATCAGTAATCTCAGCAAAACAAAAACAGTTTCACGTAATAGCAAATTAATTTCTCTTAACCCTTTTCTAGACGATACCGGAATACTCCGTGTAGGTGGCAGATTAAGAAACTCGACTTACTCGTACGACAAAAAACATCCAGCTGTTTTGCCCAGCAAATCTCACTTTACAAATTTAGTTATAAATCACGAACATAAGCGTCTATTGCATGCTGGTTGTCAAGCAGTTTTGGCCTCGATCAGAGATGTTTTTTGGCCACTAAATGGCAGAAAAAATAGTTAGACAACAGTTACGCCAATGTCTAACTTGTTTTAAATCGAATCCTCAACAAACAAATCCCATAATGGGAGATCTTCCGCTCGCTCGTCTTACCGCCTCTCGACCATTCATGATATCAGGCGTCGATTACGCTGGTCCCATATTTTTAAAGGACGGTAAAATCAGAAATCGCAAAATAGTAAAGGCTTACATTTGTATTTTTATATGTTTCAACAGCAAAGCAGTTCATTTAGAACTCGTTGGTGACTTAACAACTCAATCATTTTTAAATTGTTTAAAACGATTTGTCTCACGCAGAGGATTGTGTCACGAACTGTACTCAGACAATGCAACAAATTTTATCGGAGCAAAAAATTATTTAGAGGAAATAATTGACAATAAATCGGTTAAACAGTTCTTGTTTGAAAATCAAATCAAATGGTCTTTCATACCTCCTCGCGCACCACATTTCGGTGGAATTTGGGAAAGAAATATCAGGAGCGTTAAGCACCATTTAAAAAGAATTGTTGGTAAAGCAAATTTGACATTCGAACATTTTTATACTATCCTAACACAGATAGAAAGCGTCCTAAATTCACGTCCCTTATGTCCCCTCACGAGTGACCCAAACGATTTTGAACCTTTAACTCCCGGACATTTCATCATCGGCACCGCATTAACATCGTTGCCTCAAGAGGATGTTTCTTCAATAGCCCCATACAGGCTATCAGACTTCCAACGACATCAACTTATAATCCAGCATTTTTGGAAACGTTGGTCACGCGAATACATAAACACTTTACAACAGCGTACCAAGTGGCAACATCATAAAGCCAACAGTTTAAAACCCGGACTACTGGTCATCGTCAAGGAAGACAACACCCCTCCTCTAAGTTGGCTGATGGGTCGTATCGTAAAAACCTACCCTGGACGTGACGGAGTAGTGCGTGTCGCGGACATACAGACGAAAAACGGTGTCATAAATCGCTCATTTTCCAAGATTTGTGTCTTACCAATAGACACTGTCTAAGACATTATCGTTTACGTGTATTGACATTTTTTATAACATAACTTTTGAACAATTTTTGTGTTGAAACCCGTGGTTTCAAGGCCGGCGGTATGTTTAGTGCGCGTTATTCAAGTGAACTCGAACAGTGTTTATTGTTTATAAACATTGACTAAGGATACACGCCGCGTTGCCTAGCAACGGACTGGTATCGGAAATATTCTCGATCGGAACTGCCGACACAAGAGACATTCACATTCACAAATTCAATACGAATCGATCGACACGAGCAGCTGAAGTAAAAGGTAACAGTACGAATCGACCTTTTTTTTCTTCTTAAAATCGCGCTTTGTGCAAAACAAAATTCAACGGAGCCTTAGGGCTCAAACAACATCCCCGCCGTATTTGCATCGGGATACGCCGTCTAAAGAGGTGTCCACATCGTGATCACGTGTAAATCGATCATGACGTCATGTACATAATTCAATGATTTATCCAAAATAAAAACTTCAATCCCTCCCTTACCCACAAAACAAAGTAACGTTTACATCGTTTTTCGTTATTGTACAGCATATACAGGGTGTCTCCAGTTCGAGTCGCCTATACCATCGATAGACAAAACTGTTTATTACCATTTTTGCTTGCCTTGAAACCACAGAAAATACTGTTTTTCGTAAACGTCCGTTATTAAAGTTGCTTGGAATTTAATTTAATGCTAAACGTATATAGTCTTCTAGTCAAAACAAAACATTAAAATGCTAGACCTAACTTGAGATTTATGTGTTTTATTAAAAGATAGATCGGTTTTCACATAAAAAAAAAGGAAAACAGTTTTCTGCAGAGAACAGTAGCGGCTGGTGGAATTCTCTTATTTTCGTAAAAAAGCATGGGACCCACATCATATTTAAGGAGTGTTTACTACATGTAAGTAGAAGGCTCTCATATCAAAACAATTTCAAATGAGACTTGCGAAAAATATTTTGAAAAAACGTCTTACCAGAAGATCTTGGAAATGGCTTGCAAAATATTTGAGATTTTTTTTTTTTTATTTTGGAAGTACCAAGAGAATACAAACACTTTTTATTCTCATCATTTTTGCAAAATTTTCATTCTGCTTGAAATTACGGCTATCGTAACATTTGTAATATGAAGTATAAAAAGATTATAGGCATATATGCTTGGTGATTTTGAAAATATTTCGCAAATATTTTGTTGAGTTGTTTCCAAGATAATCTGGCGAGGCTGATGTTTTTTGAAAATATTTTATATAATAGATATAATATATTTATAAAAGTTTAATTCGAAATTTTTTGCTATTACAGCATTATACTTAATGTTAGGTCAAGTAAAAATATTAAATACTACCAATAATCTTAAATTTCCCCAGCTGCCACAATGAATAAAATACTCCTATCCTAATTCTGCCCCAAACAAAGAAAACATCTAAGTAAGAAACAACAATAAACATTATATAACTTGAAGTAAGCCAAGTTAAACACACTTCTGCAATTTTCTGCATAATATGTGGAATGGATTATTCCTTGATTTATTTGGGTAATGTCATAAATAATTTAGTAATAATTATTTTCAGGAACTTAACATTGTGTCGCAATGGTTGTTCGTATACCTTTTCTTTCAAAATTCCCAAAGAATCAAGCAGCGTGGCGACAAGTAAGGGGATCTGCTGGTCAACAAATAAGACGAAATCTTCCAATCCTGGAAATTTTCTGTCAAGCCAAATAATTTGGTTGAAAGTAATCAATCGCACACCAAACATAAACATTTATGAACTCATGACTTCTTGAAGTAATTGTAAATAATGGATTCTCTTGCGATCAAAAATGGCAGTGTGGCGATTATACAACCCTACTGGGGGAAAAGTTGATCGTATTGCAAAAAATAAATGTTTTGTAAAACTGTTTATCGCAATAATTTTTCCTATTTCAAAACAGAAGCTAATCGATGAACATCATCACTAATTTTTAGCGTTTTATTTTTGGCCTATAGTCTTTAAACTTTTGTTTCATGAAAATCCTTTGAATATGTGTCTTGCTAATATAAATTTGTTCAGATTGCTTCCTTAGTGACAGTCTCGGATTTTCAGGTACTGAATCCAAAACCAGTATTGTGGCTGCATCTTCATCAATGTATTTTATTTTTTATCTTTTTACGTTTCAGTTTCGTATTGGTTTTTTCAAAATTTGAAGAGCAACTTTAACTTTTGGAAATTTTTCATGAAACAATTATTCAATCGCATTGTAATAAGAAATGTTGCCGATACCGTAAATAACTAGGTGAATTCGATACTGTAAAGCAAGTAGTAAGTATATGAATTACAACTAAAATTAAACAATCCTTATTTAGTATGATATGTCAAGGTCAATGTCAAACAATTACCAATATCGACTTGAACACTTTTGAACTTAGTTTTGATTTTTTTTATGGCTTTATTAACAACTTACTGGTATTTTAATGAAATAGAAATATGAACAAAATATTACACTTAAAACTGAAACAAAAATTGAAAATAGGCAACATTCAATTCAAATGTTAGATTGAAATTGCGGAAGTAATTACAACAACTATTCTTAATTACTTTTCCAGTTAACATTTATGGTACTTTACTCTTCATTAATGTTATTATTATTTTTTTTAACAACAATAATTTTCGACGGTTTTAAAACAAGCAAAAATTGCTATGAAGAATGGCTCTTTCACGAAAATTGAAACATTTTGTGATATAGGCAACTCGAACTGCGGACACCCTGTATATAATCTTGGGATTTTTTTGTATGATTTACGGTAAGATGCTGATATTAATTTCTAAGGGGTTACATCACTCTAGAAGGTCGAAAATCAAAGTAAATTTTGGGAATTTTCTTCTCAGCTACTAATAAAAATATTGAAAAACTGTTTTAAGCGTCTATTTCTATTTAGTACATATTGAAATACAATTTTTTTTTAATATTGAATACAAAGTGGCGGCGTCAAGCACGCAACGTTAATGCCTTTTTTGCCATGGCGGGCAATGTAGCAATTTTTTAAATGCTCCTAGAACAAAAATGAAAATCCATAATCTATCTCTATCTATCTCATAGTTATATGAGATCAAATCAAAAGAATGATTTTTTACAAAATGGCGGCAGTTTGAAGAAAAAAACAAAGAAAACACAAAATATTCGACCTTTATTTGTTTATAACAACAGTAATTATTAATCAATTGTAAAAATCGTGTGTACCGCTCTAGATAATTTAGTTATAGAGCTGCATTTAAAATTTCAATTTCAAAAAGTCAATTGGAAAAAATTGCCGAAGTTATGCTGCCCACCAATTAGAAAAACATGGTTTAGAGAAAAACGCGTTTAAAGTTTCAAAACGCATAATCTCAATGAAATTTTACAGCCCAAAATGGCTTCTCTCATTTTGTAATAATTTTTGTAACGTAATCTATTAGTCATTTTCCAATGGACTTATAATAACTTACTTTCTATGATTAAAAGTTATCGACGTAGTCCTGGACACTCCAAAATGCTCAGTCGCAGCGAAGCGGTATTTTCGAATACTTTAGAGCGTTCGACTTGTTTCACGAATCGCGTCGAAAATAATAGTTGTACATTAAATACATAAAAAATTCCTCTAGGATATGATTTTTAAGATGTTTTTGAGTGTTTCCTGATAGTGATATACCTAACCCCTTAAGCCGTCTTTTAAGATTCTCGATGTGAAATGGGTTCTCCAGTTGATGACGGATTTACGTGTTTTATGAAAATCATCATTATGCTTACGAACGCATAAAACAGGTAGAAGTGGAGCGACCAATAGATTTGACTCCACTGTTGTAGCTGTAGCTTTAAAATCTAAATAGCTGTCTTGCTCTTATTGATCAGGCTGCATCCTCAGCTCCTTCAGATTCACGGCGTTCGTCGCATAGATTTTCTAGTCTGTACACGCCCTTTCGTGTCGCACACGATCGCGTATTTGTATTTCTCGGCGCGTTCGCTCCCTGTCGCGATATCTCGATAAATAGCTCATTCATGTTAATAGAAACGTGACGTTTTTTATTCCTGCTCGATGCCTGCGAGAAACTACAAATCGAATGATTTATGACCGGGACCGGCTAATTATTCCTTATTGATTTCTGTTGGCGATTGTCTCTTGAATCAAGGCGAGACGAGGTGGTGAGTAACAATGACGTAAAACCGAGAGTGAATATTATAGAAAACGTCCAACAAACAGAAAATGTCCAAAATGATTAACCTGATAACCGTACAAATCAACTGGTGAAACAAAATTTTTATTTTGGTCATTTGTAGCATGGTGTGCTTCTTAAATACCCGTAACTGAAAATTGGATCATGGGAGGGGGAGGGTGGGGGTGCGGTGGGCAAATGCAACTAAAAAAAATATTTTTTTATTGACCAGACTATCTATTTGGGACTAATGAAGGTCAGTTTACTACGTCTGATTCAGTTTGAGTATTAATTTTTCGAATACTCGCGTTATTATGTGCCTATTATTAAACATAGATGGTCACATATTGTGAAGAAAAGCATGGTTTTCCCATCGTAATTTGGATTCAGAAAAAAATAAGCAACGGTTAAAGCATTGTTAGTTATGGCTACAATTTGTCTCTCACCTCTCAAAGACGTTTTGTTTCGCCTTTGTAAATACTTTTGCTAAAATTGGAATTCTATGGTTTGTAGACATATATCTAATACTCCTATATTGCTAGAAGGGTCTGGAGATTGGCGAAATCACCACGGTGCAGACATATATGCGTCTGTATCTCTCTCGTTACTACTTCGAGTCTTACGCGCATGCCCGAGAATTGAACATCCAGTCACACACAGCCAATTGCCCCACCAGACTCGTGACGCTTGCGCACAACAGGTCAAGTAGTCATTTGCTGTCTCACTTACCCCGTGACACCTCTACTTACGGACACCAGCAATATAGGAGTATTAGATATATGTTTGTAGACATACTAGATTTTTTCTCATCCTCTTTTAACAATAAGCAACAAAATGTTAGTCTAAACGGGGATGGATCTGAACTAGTATTCATTTAGATACTATACCCCTGGTTCTAGGGTATATTTTTATCTTATTGTAGATAAATAATTTTCCATCCACAACACGTTCTGTGCGTATATTTCGGTCAGTGGCAGTCGCCAATTAAGTACAGCACATACAATCAAATATTGATTTGCAGCAAATAAATAAAAACTAAATGTATCCAAAGCAATAAATTTAAATAACTTGTTATTCAGCTTAGATACATACTGTATTTCCATTCTAAATTGAAAATAGGTAGAAAAAGGCAAGGTTGTCAGATATATTTTCTAAAATTGCTAAGCTCACAATACAAGTATACTTCATACTTCAGTAAACTGTAAGTTCATGACGTTCTTAGAAAGGTAATTTGGAAATATTTAAAAAAAATACATAGAAATAAATTTATTAGTTAGCATTAAAATAAAGAGTTTAAAATTGATGGAAAAAATAATTATAAATTAAAACAACTTTATGTATACTACTACATTGTAAAAAAAAGTCTGTCCCCGTTTTCGAGGATGCTGAACACGGTGGTGGTGTTCAATATCCCTTCCGACCCCACACCAACCCCTCCGCCGGTCAAAACTCACCCCCGAGAGGGGTATTTTTTTATATCAGCGGCAAAACGTCTGTCCCCCCGCTTTCGAGGATGTTGAACACGATGGTGGTGGATGATTTTCAAATCCCTTCCATCCCCAAATCAATAAATAAATCACCCCTCTCAGGGGTGAGTTTTGACCGGTGGAGGGGTTGGTGAGGGTCGGAAGTCATCTTCAACACCACCACCGTGCTCAGCATCGTCTAAAACGGGGGAAAAGACGTTTTTTTACAAGGAAATTATGTAAGGGGTGGTTTTTGGCCGTTTTGGGGGGTTGCGCAATCCCAAAGAGACATTCTGACACCGGCATCGTGTTCAGCATCCTCGAAAACGGGGGGAAGAGGTACTCTAGATCCGGGTAAATCGCATCAATGTTCGTCCGACTCACAGACGCCACTACAGTGGATCGACACATAGGAATTTGTGGACATTGGACCAAGTTGGGCAAAAAACAAATGTTTGGAATTAAAATAAAAAATCATCAGTAAATGTGCCTCGGTGTTCACGAAAATAAATGTTTTGCTCAGTTACATCACATACAGAGTGTTTAAATTATGAAATTCTACACGTACATAAAAAAATATTGAGCTAGAAACACTCTATACATATATCAGAATATTATAAATTTTTGGTATAAGGTTTTGGCAACATACAGTAGGTATTTCATGATATGTATATTTATCACGACGAATATTCATTTAATTTTTTATTATTCTAGTAACTAAATGGTACTTATGTAAAGGGTTATGTAAAAATTCTTGCAATTCAACACAACAAAGTTTATATTGAACATGATCAAATATTTATTTAACTTAGAAGTAGTACTGAAAGTGCTATATTAGCAATATGAAGAAAATTATCTTAACACTTTCTCCAAATCAAAATTCTTCACCTCTATAATAACTCTGAAATACTCTTAATAATTTAATTACGGTTTTCGAACTCGGTCGTTAAACACTCGGTATATTTTTGCATATAGTTGTACATATTTTACCTATAAAACTGTGGAGATTTAAAATCAGCAAACAATTCTTCATCTAAGTATGTAAAAATATATACCGGGTTTTAACACGATACAGCTGCCATACCATGGGTGTCCATATTTTCATTATAGATGGTGTTAACATCTTTAGATTGTTAATTGTCAAAACAGTGTAACTTTTCAACTCGACGGTATTATTGAAATTTGCAATAAAGAATTTTTTATGGTATGCTAATAAATAAATTGTGCACAAATGAAAGAATCGGAATAGAAAAATATATTACGATGATCAAAACAAAACAAAAGCCTAGCCTAGAATAAGCCTTGAAAAAAACTATATCTTTTCTAGGAATGGATATCTTAAAATATTCGATTTCGTTAGTCATGACTGTCATGAGTAAAATTCTACGAAAACCACACAGAAAGGTCACACTATTTGACGTCAAGGATTCATGCTGCGACTGCTGAATATTATGAGGGTACGTTTCCATTGCACGCTATGCGATGCTATGCTATGCCATGCGAGGCGATGCGTTGCTATATTTTCTTTTTTAATCAGACGTGTTTACATACACCGCTATCCGGCTATCAGTGAGTTTTTGTGCTTCGTTGCGATCGGTCATGAATACTAGTGATTATCTGATCGAAAAATACTACATGATTATGAAAAAAAAAAATGAAAAAAGAGTCGGAAAAAGAAACCTCTGGATCCATACAATTAATAAAGGTAGAAGACGATTTGGAGAGATTCACCATATTTACTTACTTGTAAACGTCATTTCCCTTGCCACTTCCTCCCGTAGTTTGTTGGTATCATCTCTGTTGTGATATTGTTTGGATCGCTGATCCCATAATGGAGGTCAAGCTCTTACGGCTAATATTAATTTTTCAGCGTCCATGCGTGCAATAGGTACAAATAGTTTCACGAAACTGTCTACTTTGGACTAATTGGCGCGATAAAATCAAACAAATTTGATTTTCAAACACACGCTCGCACTCGGCGCTACTAGCATTGCGTCGCATCGCTCTGTATAGCACGCTGTCGGAACATTTAGATAAATATTCATATGTTTGTTTTACACTCGAACCTCTCTTAATTCACCAAAACCGTGCATCATCGCCTCGCTTAAGTCGCGAAATTTAGTGTCGCTTAAGTCGCGATCATAACGTCAACTTTTTCGTGTTTTAGCTGCAAAAATAAATATTTAGAGATATACCACAGCACTTGTTGTAACGAAAAATGAGCCAACTGAACCAAAAAATCAACGTACGTATATCCAGTCGAGCGTGACAAAGTTCAATTTGATTGTTTTTTTGTTGATTCAATCTTTTTTCCTTGAGTCCGTTGCGTAGTGAGATAATTCAATTTTCAGGAAAGAAGATATATTAAACGACATCGGTCATCGAATATTTTAAAAATGGGATGAAAAACAAGGATCTGGTCAGAAAAGTACAAAGTGCACCACTCGCCCATCTCAAAAATCATTCACTACAGAGACAAAATACTACAACACGAGGAAACTATGGAAAAATACGGCGCAAATAAAAATGTACTCAGATATTCATCAGTTCACGATAGTCTTTTTGAGAAATGTACATTTTTGTGGTTCTGTCAGAAGAGAGCACTCGGCGAACATGTGACTGGGCCTGTTCTACAAGCAAAAACCAAGCAATTTCATGCAAGTCTTAACGTGGACTCCAATTTTTCGGCGAGTAATGGCCGGCTTGCCAGATTT
Source organism: Aromia moschata (assembly GCA_029963805.1). Taxonomy (NCBI): domain Eukaryota; kingdom Metazoa; phylum Arthropoda; class Insecta; order Coleoptera; family Cerambycidae; genus Aromia; species Aromia moschata. The sequence continues at coordinate 316,625 of JAPWTK010000426.1, forward strand.
AAGAAACATCACGGGATAAGATGTTTAACTCAAAGAAGAAAAACTTTCAGCAAATGAAGACGACGCCAGTGCGTTTCGAGAGGGGTTAAATGCTTTCCTTGAAAACCATGGATATAAGCTCGATAACATATACAACGGCGACGAGACCTCGTTATTTTGGAAACATTTTCCCAACAAAACTTTTGTGTGTCGAAACGAAACTGAAGCACCAGGTCGAAAAGCTTTCAAAGATCGTGTTACCATACAAGTTTGTTCGAATGCATCGGGCACACATTGACCGTCATTGGGAAGTCAGAACGCCCTCGATGTTTGAAAAATGTGTCCACGTCAATTGTGTACAGGGCACAAAAAAAAGTTGGATGGATCGCAACGTTTTCACTGATTGGTACAAGAATGTGTTCATACCCAGCGTAAAGAAAAGAAATCCTGACCCTGAAGCAAAGTAAGTACACAGCTTTATTTTCATCATATGTGCATGGGAAGGCGTTTTCCGAGTGCGCAGCGCGAGGAAAAACGTACGAAAATAATGAAAAATATTGTACGTTGCAAGGAATAAAAAACAATTTTCTACGAGTGTGGCACTATCAGCCCGAGCCGAAGGCGAGGGATGATGCCACACGAGTGAAATATGTCAGTGTATATATAATATGTCAATGTAATGTCCTATTAAATACGTCAGAAACAAAGAAAGTTGAAAAATTTTGACATGTTTGCTCTTTTTTTTAAATTCATCTTAATCTTAGACAATGCACCAGCACATCCTTCGTCTACAGAGTTGAACGAAATCGATCCCCAATGTTTCGTCGTATACTTGGCACCTAATGTGACGTCACTTATTCAGCCGATGGATCAGGGCGTAATTTCGGTTTTAAAACGACGCTGCAAGACCATGTTTTTAAATAAACTCTTAGCCAAGGAATGTGAAGAGAAAGGAAGTGTAGACGAATTCATCAAAAAATGGAATCTCTGAGACTGTTTCCATTTGTTACAAAATGCCTGGGACAGTATACAATAGATATTCTCAAGAATCGTGGAAAAATCTACCACAGCTTCATCTTGCTGGTCCTGTACAAACGCAAACCGTCGCAGGATTACTTGTGTACGACGTATTCTCGGCTGCGATGAAATGTCTCTCAAGGAAGTCGAGAATTGGATAGATAAAGACCAATATGAACCGCCGTATAAAGTTTTTAATGAATCGCAATTTATTGAAATTGCCAAAGGGGGGATAGAAGAAAGTGACTCCGAAGAAGAATTACTGAATTCCAATAACAATAAGGATTTAGATGAAGAGTCACCGAACTTTCCTCCTCCATCGCTAGATGAAGTATTGCCATCGATTTTGCAGATTCGCCGTTGGAGTCGTGGAAACAAAATAGTCACAGTCGAAGAAAATCGTAGTCGTGACAGTTTGATGGAGAAGATGGTGCAATTGAAAATAAATATTTTGTAAATGAATAATAATAGTTTTATTGCTTTTGAGAGTGGATATACCCCTATAATATATGCAAATAGTAAAACAAGAAACCAAAAAAATTGTTTTCATTCCGTGAATATTTTGAGGGTTAAATATTTTAAAAGACACCTTACCTAGTTTAAAGGTTAAGTGTCTATATTTAATGTATTACACAATCATTTTTGTCAATAAAAATTGTACATATTCATGCGAGAATCCAATTTCCAAACGTAGTTCTAAAACTTTTACAGGCGGCGACTTAAGCGGGACGGTTTCGTGACATAATAGGGGGAAACGTAGTGAAATAAGAGAGGATGTGAATTAAACGAAGGTGAATTAAGAGGGGTTCTAGTGTACTAGCATCGCCTCCCATGGCATAGCGTAGCATCGCATAGCGTGCAATGGAAACGTACCCCTAATGCTTCAATTAGACTGGGCTAGAAAAGTCGCTACTTCAGATTAGAAGACTTCTGAATGTGTTCGTACTTCGTTCGTCTTCCTTACGAGGTATAAAGGTTTTCGTAAAAGAGTCTGTATCATCTCAAGGACGAATTCTGAATAAAACTAATTACTACTTCTATACTTTTTTTAATAGTCAGTTTATTTTCAATATTTGGAAGCTCTGTTCTGCACAGAACAAATTATTTATCAGAAAGAGACAGAAAAAAGTTTCAAGGTTCTGTTACCGATTGTTAGAAGCCGCGTTGTTTCCTTTGCTCCTTCCGTTTCACAACAAAGGTACTGCTTCTGCTTGTTTTCACGATTTATTTATTAAAATAACGATTATTTTTTGTCAATCAGGTCGAATGTCAATCAGGGCTGTAGCCAGTCCTAGTTTTTAGAGGGAGGGAAGCTTTTACTTTTTTCCCTACTCTGTGTAAAGTATCGTCTTTTTTTCAATAAAAAGCGATTTCTGCAACAGAATATAAGGCGTCCGCCGAAAGTTTGCACCATGTTGGAGTTAATTATCCATTTTTTTTCAAAAATTATCTTCTCCGTTGGTATCTGCAATAACTTTTACCAAAAAAGAACTGAACTCGTTGGTTCTATCAAATTAACAACCCCGTCAATATATCATTTGAATTTTCTATCTCCATAATTTTCTATGCCATTATTATTTAAAATATAGAAAAATGTAATAGAGAAACATTATATGTAAATACGAAATTTCATGCAAAAATTCGAATTTGTGATGTTTTTTCATTGTTCCGAAAAAAATAACCTTTTTGCATGAACGGAAAACAGGAAAATAGTTTTTTTTATGTTTAGGTCTTCTTTAATATAAAATACAACATGACCTAAGTACGGTTCTTTTAAAACAACTTTTATCGATAAGTACATCATATAAAGAACATAAAAAAATGAATGCAAACTCACGAAGCTACGCACGTGAGGCCATGGAACATTCTATGTCTTTGGACCCGTGACGTCATGCGTCACATACATGATATTCGATAGAGTTTTTCCCTACCCCAGATTTTGCCCCTTCAGGTTAGGCAAACCATCTTTACCAAGCGTGACGTGACGCAAAACCATGACGCAGATCGCAATATTTTCCAGGGGCAATCCCAGAATTAAGACATTCAGAATGTCAAGCAAACCATCTTTACCAAGCGTGACGTGACGCAAAACCATGACGCAGATCGCAATATTTTCCAGGGGCAATCCCATAATAAAGAGATAGAATGTCAAGCAAACCATCTTTAACAAGCGTGACGTGACGCAAAACCATGACGCAGATCGCAATATTTTTCAGGAGCAATCCCATAATAAAGACATAGAATGTCAAAAAAACATATTCCCACATTTACTTTTCCACATAATAGTTTTTATATTTTAATTGGTGGATTACAGTTTTAGATTTTACCAAATGGCAGTTAAATATTTTATCTCGTACTTCACAGCAAACATTCGGAGGAAATTTGAAAATAGTCCAGATCTTCAGATTCTGTTTTGAGTTAAATTATTTAATTGATATTTTGTCATAATTGAGGGGTATAGATGCAAAACTCACATTACCCACTTTTTTAAAAATTTTTCAGGAAGAAGGAGTAACTGATTTCTAACTTTTCAAGTGACTTAAGTCACTGAAGTTCTTTTGGTATTTGTATTAGAACTTTAACTTTGCTTCTCAATTGGTGAAATAACAGAACAACAATATTTGATTCCAAGAAAGTGAATTAAAATTTGGATAATGTGGGTTTTGATACAACTTTTTGGATAATGGTAGTCTTGCTCGAAATTATTCTATTCCCACATTCTCCTTAGGAGAATGTGAGTTTTGAAACAATTCACAGATTCCACAATTTAAAATAAATACGAAAATGTGATTTTTATACCACTTTTAAGATTTAAAATGGTGTAGTTCAACACGATGAACAAGATAGCGCCACTAGCTCTATTTCGAAAAATTATGGATAATGTGAATTTTGCATCTGTACCCCTCAATTGTTGTAATATTCGAACATTGTAGTAAAATATGTTAATAACATTTTATTTAATTACTTAATTGTTTAGTAATTCATTAAATCCATCAACTGTTCAAAACTACTCGGAGAAAACAAGATTGTTAAAAGCAGGATTTGAAGTTATGGTTTATTAATAATTCTTAAATTGTATTTTCCATTCACTTTTTAGATTTTTCCCCAGTTTACAGTATAACGTAGCAACGAAGCAAGGAACAGGAAGGAATATTCTACTTTTAATCAATAATTATAAGTGTATAACACTTGTTGCATTCTTGAGTTAACAGAGCAAAAAAAATACTCTAGATAATTACAGTGTAAAGTATCTATCAATTGCAACCAGGTCAGTCTGTAATTAACTAATCAATTAAGTAGAGTCGTTAACATATTGATTATTCTAGACAAAAATGAGCTTTTTATGCTATCTTGTATAGACATGTTATCAAGTGATACCAATACAAATTAATATTAAGATTTATTTTTTTTTTGTGGAAAATTAATTTATTATATTACAATAAAGAAAAAGAGATTAACAGCTGGTTAACTGTTGTAACGTTAATATATGAACATCACACGTTGCTGCAAATCTTTACAAGGTAGTTTGCAAATATTAAGGGGGAATTAGTGTAAAGGACTGGTTTTTGGACTATTTTTGTGCATTATTTGTAAAAAAAAAAGAATAAGGAGGTTCTGGATCCGAATTTTCTGCACATTTCATGTATGTGCTTTTCACTTTTTTCTATTGTTCATAAATATTTATAAACAAATGTTTATAAAAAAAATGACTCCAGCGTTTACTCCTCTCTGAAACAAATTTTTTGATGTTAATGTAAGGTCGACATTTTCAATACTTCTTCTAATGCTAAATACTAAAGCGCATGCCAAATGAATTTTAATTCAATGAATTATACTTTATTCTTTTGTCACTTTATACGGAAGGATGTGCAAAATTTAAGCCCGATTAAACCAGTAGGTTTTGATATACAAGGTGTCCGAAAAAGATTGGATCAATCACAGAATGCCCACGTGTCCAGGTCAAAAATGTTTTAACCAAACTTACCTCAATATAAAGTCGAAAAAAATTACTGTTTAATACACCTACAAGTTTCAGATTTGCTACAGCTTTTAGGCCAAATGTAGCCTATATTTCGAGATAATACCAAGTGCAGTGGCATTCTGTAGGGAGGTGAAGGGGTAGATCACGCTTAGAATTTTACAGAATTTTTTTTTTGTTCGTCAACTCCTGAAAATGAACACTACAGCTAAATGAAGAATTTCATTTAGAAAATGTTTTTATATTTCGGCATTTTGCGGGATAACTCAGTTGTCTACGAAAGATCAAGTAAACGTAATTTTTATAGCACTTTTAGTTTTTGAGATATAATGTGAAACTAAAAATTTGCACTTTCACCCCTTCAAACTCACTCTTCTCTTATCTTATTGGAAATGTAAAAATGAACTCTCATACATTTTTTACGTAGAATCCAGTGGCGTAGGTTAGTTCATTGTCCACCTAAAAAGTAAATATCTTTTTTTAAGTGGAGCATCTTTTATATTTTTATTTGGTTCAATTAAGTATTTTCTAATATATTTATGAAAGATTACTCAACTTGCCAATACTAATACCTTGCTCAACTTTACTATATTTTTTAAATATGAGAATTTCAAATTCCACAAGTATTGATTTAGAGAGTTAGAAAGACGGAGAGAGAGAGAGAGATAAAGAGAGAGAGAGAAGAGAGAGAGAGAGAGAGAGAGAGAGAGAGAGAGAGAGAGAGAGAGAGAGAGAGAGAGAGAGAGAGAGAGAGAGATAGAGAGAGAGAAGGTCGACTGCTATTCCGCGAGTTCTTAAAAATAAAAAGAGTCATTAATTAGTTGTTATCTGTAACACAATTTAATAAAATATGTGAGGTTGCTCTATTTATCCTTATATGGTGCAAAAGTTGCATTTTGCTGACCCTGACTGCACTTCTTTTTGTTCGTATTACTACGCTATTTAAAGAGAGCAATCGACGTTCATTAAAATAATTTACACATTTAAAATCTATTCTAGTGAAGAATGTGGAAAATATCACTTAGCTGCTTGCGTTATTTACATTTAATGACCATAATACGGTGACGGTATGAAGAAATTCAAGCCATCTGATGTGCATACGTCAACGACAAAATAGAAATTGAGGTGCATCGTAATAGCGAAACTATCAGGTTGCGTTACTTTTGCATATTAACATACATCTAAATTAAAGGAACTGTTACAAGTAGTGTATTACTTTCTTTACATCACCACATCATTAAAGAAAAGAGTTTCAACCCCGAGAATGACCTGCTAACTAACTAGGTTAATCTCTTTCTCACACCTCTTGAATTGACGGAATAAATTTACGATTTTGCAGCAATAATTTACTATAAAATTTTCTCTACATATGGCTTACTTGATACCTGTTATAAACATTCACAACTCTTTCTGATCTCATTACACAGGCACACAAAATAAAAAAATAATCAAACCCCGAGTCCAAACTACTTATTCTGGCCGTATTTTGGATCGTTGAATTCGAATCCGGGGTTATTTTTAGTAGATTGGTTCATTATCTCGTAGCTAATAGCTCATTTTTTATAGGTTGCCAAAGCGAACAGAATGTTTCCAGCCATGGTATGCACATTGTTTTATAAAAATGCGAAAAGAAATGCAAAAAAAAGTTGAAATAACTCATTTTATATGTTTCTTGAATTGTTCAGTTCCGTATGATGGCTTGTTGAATGTTGAAAAGAGAATGTAAGCACAAGGGAGTAAAATGGAAACGTCTGTCATTGCATAGATCTTTTGAAGAGAAAAGAACTCGTTACAGCAAAAGGAAAAAATAATGTGATGGTGGGAGATGAATTATGTATGACGAATTGGTTCTGACTGCAAGATTTTTTCTTCATAATGATGTACTTGGCTGCTATGGTCACTATTGTGCATTTGTTTTTTTTTTTTGCATTTTGCAATTATATTTTTTTGAAGGTTCAAAATAACCCAGATTTAGACCGAATAATCCAAGAAACATATAAAATGAGCTATTTCTGTAAAAAAAATTCTATTCGCAGGCTATTCTTACAAAAAAAAAAAACATATTTTAGCGTTTTTATTCACTGTTTTGTATCTTTTTTTTTTAAATTTTCTCTCGCATTTTTATAAATGAATATACGTACCATGGCTGGAAAGGATGCTGAATTCGAATTTGGTAATCCAAAAAAACATAGAAAATGAGCTATTAGAGTCAGAAAAATTATTGACTCCCAGGTTTTTCCTACAAAACGCAAAACTTTTGCGATTTTTGCCACTTTTTTGCATTTCTTCGCACTTTCTGCGATTCAAGATAACTCTTAATTCGGATTCGATAACCAAAAAGATATGTGAAATGAAGTTTGAATCATGCGATAATGCTGTTTCTTGGTGGTACCTAATGATGTTCTGTCATGGTGGCGTAATTTTTGCGATTTTTTTTTGTATTTTGACAGAGATAACGAGCCGCTCCATCAAAACTAACATCGGATTCGGATTCAGTGACCCAAAGTTCGAATAGAATAAGTGGTTTGAACCCAGGGTTTGATTTTTTTATTTTGTGTGCCTGTGTTATTTGTGAATTTTAAACATTGCACTTATGTTCTTAAACGGTAACATTCAAGTGTTATATCATATCCTGATAAAAAAAAACAAAGTAGTATTTCATTCCTGTTTTATCATAATGATTAATTAACACAATGTATCTACTTATTTTTTTATCCAAGAGAAATTACTGAATTTATTAAATGAGTATGACTCAATGTGTATGACTTAAATCTAAAATATATGCAATATTTTGTGCAAACGAACATATTGTACAAAACAAAAATTTGTACAGACCATTATGGTTCATTTGTTTAAGGTCGACTAAACTCAGCTAAAAGCTCTTCTCTAGTAACAACAATAAAACAGTTAAATTATGTTGATTGCATTCTGTAGTATCGAAGGACTGGAATATCAAATCCCCCACGTAACACACTGATAATTACGAGTACTTTACTAATCTCTGACTGCTGTTTAACCCCTGTGTGTAGAATACGCTAATTGGTCGTATATCACTTGTTTTACTTCCATGTGTGGGTAGGTACCTAAGAGTTGTTTCATTTTATCTTGCGGATCTACAGTTTCAGTGGTTATTAAGGTATTTAAGAATCATAAATATTTAGAAATATCTCCTGAAGACGACAAGAGATAACGCCGTATTTGTTTGTTGACATTATGTTCACGAATACCAAACATTCAGAAGTTTATACGTTACGGATTTTTTTGTAATAAAATATAAAATAAAACGCAATAAAACAGTGCAATTAAAATTTTATACCGTAGTGGCCTTCTGGAAAGTAGCATAGGACAAACACGAGCATTGTAAATAAATTTCGCGTTCGTGAAAATCTGTCCGATCTCTAACATTAATACAAAAAAATCTCAAATCTATTCACCTAAAAAAATATATCACTTTTTTTCAGGTGAATTCCTTTCTAATAAAATTTAGAGCATATGGTTACAAACGTAACGATTGTAATGATTTATCATTTAACGATAACGATAACATAACATGCACGGAATGGCCACAAATTGCTACCCTGCGCCTGTACACCAATCCTAATTAATTCTGAAATAAATATACTTATGACTAGAGCTCGGAGGTTAATAATGGATCCGTTAATAATAATCCGTGTTTAACCAGTGACGCCTCCAGGATACCAGTATTAGTGCGTTCTGAAACGTTAAACAGGTCTTACCTTATACATGTGATGGTAATTGTTGTAGCCCAACTAATCGGCAAAGGAACCATAATCACAAGACACAGAACTGGCATACACACGGTAACCGATGCTACAACGTGTCCGTACTGCCAGTTGAGTTTCCATAAATTACACAGGCCCACATTTTTTTTGACTATGGATATGAACATAGTTTTTCTCTGTATTTTTTGACGCTGAATCCAAATCCTTTTCCAAGTTTCTGGTGTCGTTGAATCCAAATCCGGTGACCGTTTAACCGGTGCACGTCAGTATCAAGGTCATTTTAAGGTCAAATAGCGAAATAAAGGCTTAAAGGGAATAAACCCATATATCTTTATGTTTCTGGGATGAATGTTCTTCTGGATGTTTCTTTCACAAATCCATGTATCACATTCACTTGTATCACATTCAAGGCTGTCAACACTAGAGTAACACTTTTGGCAATTCAGTGAAGCCCGTGTGCCAAACATGTGACGTGGATTAAATTAATATATGTCCTTGAAGCTTTCAAATGCACTTTTATAACTTTTGCCTCAACCACTTTTTTTCCGAGACGATATTTTTTTATGTCCTCACTCGGTGGTGCTATATAAAATCGTCTAACAGTTGTTTCTGCAGGTAAACTAACTTCGCGTACTTTCCACTCACACCGTTCTGAACAACTCGAACTGAACTCGGGATGATCTAATTTGGCGAATGGAATATTAACACGCTACTGTCATTTTGACCAACTCCAAGTTAAATTTTCTTTGTCTGTCTCGCGTACTCACATCACCACTTACACGAGCTTTATGTTTGTCTGTAGCAACATGCTGAGCTGAAAAACATTGTTTTTAGGTGCCACGTCAGTACACTGTCACACACGGTACAACGCAGTTCATTGCCATTAAAAGTTAGTTCCGAAAAAAATGGTTTATCCAACACTCCACCGTAACATGTGACGGACGCTGTCCCGACATTTTTGCAAACTTATTCGACGCTTCAAGCACACGAACGATAGATAAATCAGCGCAGTTTAACTGATCCTAAAAAAATACTTCATCAAATTTGGCCGACCAAAAAAAGACGTATTTCTATTCTTGATCTTAAATTTATAATCTTATTTGATTTTCAAGACTGTTACATTATGTGACAGACGTTATTTATTTTACAACTGTGACAGTCATTTGGCAAAAAGTTTGACAACAACAATATTTCGTTTTGAGCCTCAACACAACCACTATTTGTATTTATCTCGTTCATAGCCAGATTTTATGACGTTTTTTTTTTTGGATGGCTATAACAATATTCCAGCCGCGTTAAGACCGGTCCTGGAATCTATTATTAGCCTACGTGCTCTACTAATGACAACGTGTAGCTTTGAGATCACTTCTTTTAACAGCTTACATACTACATCATTTAGCTTCTTATTGTTTGTTGACAGTTACTCTCTAACAATTATGATAGATATTATGTAATTAAAGAGGTATCGCAAATGAGCCAGAAAAGCTGTGGTTCAGGTATTATAAATTTGTGGGAATATGACACTGTCTTTATGATAATATCAAAACGGTAAACGTGTTAATGTCTCCAAGAATATAAAAAAAGTAGACAAGTTAAAGAAGTCAACGTTTACGGTAATTTATGCCATTATGTCAACCTTTGATAAAAATATAACCACATACTTCACTTAAAATGGGTCGTATCACGCATATATGATTTACATAATATTTAAATAATGTTAGATAATACCTAGTTTTTGATGTAACTGTGTATCAACGGTTGGCATAGTATTCACATAAGTGATGGACAACTTGATTTGTTTTTACGCTAAAAATCAAATAAAACAAATGAAGTGCTGTTACGTCAAGGATACAATCCATTTACATTGACATGTGTTGCATTATACGTACGCAATTCAACCACTTGGTGGACTAAAACTGATGTAAAATGTATACCCACCGGGTGACAACGAAATCGTTATACAAGGCGTCGTTCAGTTCAAAAACAATTGAATATAAATTCCGGTTTTTCCGGAAATAGATCCAAATCAAGAAAAATTAATGGAACCTTGTATATTTTTTACACAGTTGGATAGAGTTTAAAAGTTTCTTTTCAATTATATATCACAAGTTGCGTTTGTTTTCAAGATGGCGGCGGGCGAACGTATTTTTATTAATTCAATATCGTGACATTATGACGTAACCGATGAAGCTTCTGTCAAACAAACAGTTAAACCAAAAATAGTTTGAGGTTTTGTACTGTTTTTTTTTGCTAATAAAAAAATTAAAGATTTTTCACGAAATGGGGTACATTCTAAAAATATTTCGAAATGTCATTTTCTTTCTTAACTTTTCTCGAAAGTATGGATAGGAAGAGGTACTTAGATACTAAATTCTAAAATTATAATGTGTTTGGTGACCTAATGAAAGATGCCTAATATAGTACGTATCCCTTTATTGTTTTAGAAAAAAAACATTCTTCTGTATCTATCATGCAAAAAAAAGTTATCAACTGACGTTACAACCTTTTTTAATAACATAAAATAGGAGAATTATATTGCTTTTTTTGCGTGTTAGGTACCAGCGAATATATTTTTTTTTTCTAAAACAATAAATGAATATGTATTGTATTAGGCATCTTTCGTTAAACACATTTTAATTTTAGAATGTAATAAGTACCTCTTCCTATCCAAACTTTCGAGAAAAATTTCCAACCTTTCGTGAATTTTGTTTAATCTGAACAAAAAAACAGTACCTACATAACCTCAAACTATTTTTTGTTTTAACTGTTTGTCTGACAGAAGCTTCATCGGTTATGTCATAATGCCGCCATAATTTAAGAAAAATACCTTTTCACGCCGCCATATTGAAAACAAATCCAACTTGTGACATGCCATTGAAAATGGAATTTTAAGCTCTACCCAACTATGTCAAAAAATATACAGGGTTCCATTAAAATTTCCTGATTTGGGTCCATTTCCGGAAGAACCGGAATTGATACCTGTTTTCTTTTTTTTTTTATGAAAAATGTGCTTCTCAATGACTTACCCCTTTCCACCCGATTTCCATTTTTTTTAACTTTAAAGACAACTGAATGACGCCTTGTATAACGATTTCGTTGTCACTCGGTATACTATACACATATTTTATTACTAAATCAGGTGTCCAACAACTTATTAGACAAACATTATCTCGAAAATGATTTGACAGAAAGAAATGTTAAATAATAGAACAGTTATTCTATTAAAAAAATGCACGTAATCGTTAAATAATGACATGTACAGGGTGCTTCAAAATGCTACAGGTTATGCAGCTTTAATTTTTCAACTGTAAAGGAACGATTTAAATATATCCAGATCGAGAGGGGCCACGGCAGGTGACTTAAAAGGTCCCCGATTTCTAATCCAGGCGAAGCTCAGTATTAGGGTAATTAATTTCTGGTGTTGTTCATTTAACGGGTGATCAACTGAATTATAATTTTATTTAATTCTGTTAAGAAAATAATCGGCAGTGTGAGCAACTTTTATAACACTTTTATGAGTTTTTATATTTTGTATTGTATTTTTTTTTAATTTTCCGTGCATGAACAAATGCTTCTCCAAAAAAGTATTTTCAAATATCATACAAATGGTTAAAGATAGATTTAGGATACAGGGTTCACAAAAAATGAGAACGGGGGTAACAGGAATTAACGTACGATCCGTGTACGCACGTAAACCAGGCGAGCGTGCTGTAATCTTGTATAACGCTTAGTGAGATCGAAATTTGGTTGTTTGGTAAATAGGAATGCCGCGTAGATGTGAATACAGAAGGTTTCTCGTCCATTTTTTACTGGGTCGTACACTGATATTAAACATTTCGTTCTCAAATAAAAATATTTTCAACTGGAGCATTAAAATTTATAATGCTCATATTATTTCTGAAGTGCGGTGATACTCGCAACAAAGCAAGTCAGCTAATACACGAAAAACTTGATGAATGATTTTTCATTGCATTCATCGGTGTAAGTAAAATAATTAATCAACCCTAGTTCAAAATGTCATTGTCCTTTTCCTTATCTGGTTTTGCCCGTCTGCGATGTTGACCGTCTGGCTTCTGTTTGATAACTTTTGTAGATAGTATATATAGGTACTATGTACCGATTTGTTTCATCTTCTTCTATCTGACTTTCCCATGTTGGCATATAGCGTAGCGAGCATTCCGTTGTTTGAATTAGTAGCTCGACGCGCTGTGGACGAACAGTAGAACACCCAATTTAAAATAATTTTATGTGTCGTGAGTGATTAACTAGTAAACGTGTGTACATATGTATTTTGCACCATGTGCGTATTTCTTTTAGAGTTCGTGTAGTGCGTTTACAGATTATCTGATTTTTGTCGATTTTTGAAATAATGGTACAGTCGTTACTATTTGTGCATAGACACAAAGTTTATTGAAAATTAGCCATAAATTGCGTAAAACATATTTACAGAAGATAGATGTTATCAACGTATCATGGGAAATATCAAAGAAACAATACATTTCTGTGGCTAACAGTGGACGAAACAACAGTTTTTTTTCTGTAATAAGGTCGTTAATGTTCTAATAGGAATTTTAGGTGTTTCAAATATTTCGTGTTTCAACGGCTGAAAGTACAGAAATAATAGTAACACGTGCATTGTCCTCTGTAGATGAACAATAATAATGTAGTAAGCAATAATAATGTACTGATGTTAGTGACAACAAACAGCTATTAGTGATAAAACAATTGAGCGAAATTCGCGAAAATAATGTACGTGTTGAGTCGTCCTCTATCTATGTGAACTATTTCGAATTTGCACCTCTAACTTAAACAATGTGGAACGATCATTTTCCTTCTACAACCATATGTACAGGCCAAATCGCTCACGTTTAACGAGAAGAAATGCAGAAAGACTACTGGTTGTAGCAACGTACGCTCAGGCATTGAAGCCAATCGGTGTTTTTGAATGACATAAGCTATAGGTATGTACATTACTACCACATTTTTACTCCTGTCTTTTTGGGTTTTCATATGCGTTGTAGCACACTTTCAAGACCCTATTCATAACCACACCTATCACCATATTGCTACTTGCTAACTTCTGCTTACTCATATTGTATGTATTTCAATTCTTCTGGCGGAGTTGCCGGTGTTGCCACGGAATATTCTGTGAGTCAGTCCTCCAACAACTGATTCTGTTTTCTAAGCTAGTTTTATCTGTTGCTTGTGACTTCAAATCTTCGAGAGACCAATGAGCATCTACAGCTTTACCCCAGGGACTTCTACAGGAGTTCATCCACGTCAGATAAATGTTGTTTTTTAACGAGGTTATTAATCCTCACCCTCCATGTTTCTAGTCAATCACATTTTTTAATTCTTTGGAGGCATTCACCTCTGTGTTGTTTTACATATTTTCTCTCCAACTTGACCCAATGCATTTTCATACGATAAGCAATAACCGTTATCAGTCAGAGTTCGCTAATCGATATATGAATGACTAATTAGAACATTCGTTTTTTTAAAAGTTTGCAGATCTATCGAGCATTTAAAGTGTTCGGAAAGGCAGAGATTCTCTTTTCTAACGAAAATTTCTCTTGACATAATTCAAAACCAACAAGTACATTCTATACCATTCAAATAGATGAAATAGATACCAATGAAAGTATCAATCCGTTAACGTAAACTTATTCTGTTCTAATTGTTTTAATATTGTAAGTAGTAATGGATGTTACTTTGCGAGCTATTTTAATATGATACTTCTTCACGTTATGTATTCTCATACCTTGAGTTTGACTCTTATCATTAATGAGTTCATTTAAAAAATGTACATCTTTTCTTAAAGTAGAACATTTTTTTTCGTTGAAACTTAACATTCTTAAAAAACGCGATTTCTCTATATTAATTAGCTCGTAAAACTGAAACGAGTTATTGTAACAGTTCAATTCGTTTACGAGCCTTCGCCGTACGTACTCACTGTTGTCAGACCTTACTCGCACAATACACTTAAGTGTAATTATCTTGAGACGCAAATAACAACCTAGGACCTAGCAAAACGGAAAATTAGCAGAGAACATGTGCACGACGCTGCTTAACACTTCATTTGCCGTTGTTAGCAACAACTGCACAATAGCTGGTACATACGTACCATACCTACTATACTAATACTATACGCGTTACTAATGAATACGAATAATGCTAGTTTTGTTTAATTAGGGAGTACGGACTGTAAAAGAGAAACAAAATCAGAAGCCTCCATAGATTCCAAAAGTCCTTTATTTTATTTCAAGTAAACAATTTGTCACAGGTATTTACATATTTTTAAGCACCTAATTTATACAAATATGTATATAACAGAATGCGACTATGCATGAAATAATATAGTACCTACTAATTTATAAGTCTGTTCCCCCATTGACGAAAAGAGTTGTATGGAAGTTATCCAAATCCAAATTCATTGTCAAAAAAGTTTTACCACATTACATTGTCAAAATATAGATTTTTTATACATGGTAATGCATATAGGTGTATTCATAATTTATAAAAAAATGATAAATTCTGACATAAAAAAATTTACAAATATATCGCTTTATTCCTCTTTTTGTACAACTTTGAGTTATTTTCTCGTATCTCCAGCCAACAAAAAGTTTCCTAACATAAGCTCATTCTAAAATCCTTGGTATTACTGCATAAGCTCCTTTTAAGTCCTAATGAAAACAGTCACCTTATTCATGATTTAGCCTTGAAATGAAAATGAATGTATTAATAAAAAAAATGGTTTTTAGAGACATATTAAGACCTCTTTTGTTATTATTTTATGTTTTATTATTATTATGTTGTTGTTTATACTTGCTGTACTTTATATACTTGCTGTTAATTTTTTCAGTAAATTAATTTTGAACTCGCTACATTATTTTAATGTATTGGTGCTCAAATCAATTAGTTGTCACCAGCCTTCCGATTATGTTCCTGATAACTAATAAGTAACAGGAATTAGGAATAAATATTAAGATAATTTTTTTTTAAGATTTTCGTTATGTAAAAGCACCTTCAAAGACGTTTTCATAGAATCAATAAATAAACGTCGTTTATCCGAAAAGTTTCTAGTTGATAAAGTCCAGTTATATCATATTGTGTTACAATTACATTGTGATATTCATTTTGTTGTGTGTTGTGAAATATCCAGACAGTGTCTTGCTTCTGGATCGGTAAAAACTTAATGCAAATATTATATTTATCAAAAAGTTTATGAAATAGTTGTCATTTTGCAACAACCAGGTGTGTTCTAATGTTATTAGATTTCGGGAATAAGAGGGAAGGTGAGGCATTCTGCTGTTTCTTGTCTTCAATATTAGGTACAGGGGAGAAAATTTGACCGTCATTTTCAATGAGTAACTCCAAGCTAACATTCACCAACATCAATAATGCATGTAACGAGAAATCAGTGTTTTAACGTCCTGTGAAATGTAACATGATCGTTTTGGCACACGTTAATTCACAAAAATAAAATCCACAAAATTATCGACTATTGACAAGCTACCAAGTGTGAATTGACCAGATATTTTAGTTGCAATAATTTGATAATTCATGAACTTCTCAAGTCGTTTGTATTTTAAAAAGTTTTGTTTCGATGAATCTCGCACCGTTGCTGAGTACAACAGCATATCACTCACTTCTTCCTTAGCAGCGAAGAACTTACTCAATGATATAGGGAAAAAGGGTGAACGATTGATATATTAATATACTTGTATACATATTGTATATATATTTCACGTTTTCTAAATTCTCTCTCCTGGACCTTCTAAAAAATTCTGCTCTTTTGCTAGTGAGACACAACGAAAATCATTTATTTGGAGCTCCTTCTATCAGGCAAAACTGTGGAACTAATTAATCTATTATCATCTTGAAAAATTGTCGTGTTGAACTAGGTCTACATAAAAAAAAAATAGTAGTTTTTGTTGTACCCTTCCCCCTCATCATACGATAAGTACATATAGTCACATACCCCCCAGGTAAAATTTCTGGCCCCACCACTTCACGCAATGCTTTTACTAAACCGAAAGGATAAAAAAAGACTATATATTGTGAAAATCTGGCAGTCTGTAACAGTAATAAAAAACTAATCATAGAGAAAGGAAGTAAACTTAGCAGTAAACTTGACTATCAAGCATGACAATCGAAAATTCCAGTGGATGCAAAAGAGCAATTATGTTCAAGGGTCATTAAGAACTATGGAGCAACGGGCACTGCAGTCAGTATATTGTATTCTTCTGAAAGTAACAGTAAACAATAAATCGTGAAGTATGACCAAGGCAGAACCAGGAACAAGATCCTGCATGGGCACTGTCCATGAAAATCTGCGAATTTTTATCGTTTTGACGACTCTTATCCTCAAACATTTTTAGACTCAGAGTAAAGTATCACCTTTAACTCTGTGGGCTACATTGTTCATATTTATAACTTGTAGCATTTACATACTACAGAGACACAAGTTGACTATTTATTTTGGATGTCGGGCCTGTACGGTTAACAACACATATGTCCTGAGGTCGTTCCGCTGATTCATAGATGGCGCTTCACATTTTCGTCAAAATTAATATTCAACCATTTAATTATAAATAAAATCAACATTTCTCCTTGTCTTTACAACAGTCCTTGCGGTATATTTCTACTTTCTATTAGGTTTCATATGATTAAATGTAAATCATTTCTGAGTCGGTAATATCATAAGCATGGCGGCGGAAGGCAGGTCGTGTTAGGGCGTCCTATCTGGTAATTAAGTTTGAAGCACAAAACATCTAAATAGAAGAAGGGCAATCTCCATAGATAAGGAGGGAAACACGCATCGGGGCCACCATATGTACCGGTGGCCAGTTTTTCATAATGCGCATGCGCGACGCTCAATCGAAATGCGTAGCCGTGAATTGGCATCGCCAATTCATTTTACAATTCAATTTTTCATACAGCAAACTCGTTGTTGCTGCATAAAAAATTGATTTGTAAACCATTTTTTATGACTTTATGATTTTATCATTCAAGGTGGAATAAATAAAAACAATTTGCTTGAAATTATTTATTTCTACAATTATAAACATTTAAAACAATACATTATCAAAACATATTGACATAGTAAACAAAAATTATTTGAAAACAAAAAAAGAGGAGATTAAAATAAAAAAAATGTTCACATCGAGATTAGGTTGTATTTAATTTGGACATATCTGCTGGACATCGTGAACATACTTCCTACTGATGAAGTAGAACGCTTGTTGTTGCATGGCTCTATACAGTGAAGAACACTCTAAAAACACATAATATTTTATTACCATTTTAAAGTTCAAACGCTGAGAAACTTCTATTATTTAATATGTACACGAGCTCATTTACAAGACTATTTCATATTAACAGTAAACTAGAGAGAACTTTGCTAAACCTAAGAATTAATTAAATTACACGTATCTTTTTATTCTTTTCATGCACATCTTATTATGTTCTTGTAATATACTAATCATTTATAGGTTAGATAAGTAATTTAAGTACAGTATTTACTTACCAATAAGTAGAATAATTTATATTATATCCTTAAATGCCAATCACAAAAGAAATAATAGTTTTATCACAAAATAATGCACAAAATAATTTGATGCGAATCAAAATTTTACATTAGGGACGCTTCCTAAAACAACAACAATCAAAGTTTAAATTAAAATGCCGCGTTTCTATTGGATATGGATCGCCTAGGCAAATAGACCTATGGGATTGCCGCCACCGATACCACGCGGCCATTTCGTTATTTATAATTTTTCCCCAGATTTGGGGAATTATAAAAAAATATGCCAACTTCAAAGTCAATTATTTAATCTCTGAAAAGTATTATTATTGTAATTATTATTATTCAAAATGTCTAGTTTGACTTACTTTACTTTATTTAATGCATGTAAGGGGATATATCTAACATAACGAAATATCGCGTCAGAGTGTTGCTGAAATTATTACGACTTAAGGTGCATCTGGCAACATTGCACTGATAGCGTGTTGCGAGGTCGTGAATGCTAGTTTCACCCCCGTGGGTTTGAAGCCTCTACAACCCTTGATAAGGGATCATATTATAGAGAAAGGGAGTTTACACCCTGGGCGTTTCGACAGTACCGACCTCTTGCCTTTTCTTCCCCAAGAAAATCATTTTCGAATGTTGGATTTTTTTTGTAAGTACAGGAATGGATTTTGCCACGTGCAATTAAATAATTATTTATCCAATTTTTAGTTCGTATTTCACCGTCTCGTCTGTGACATGTTTCAGAATAGCGTATTCCTTTTTCTGGCTATTTTATTCGGAGCAAAACCCTCTAAGTAGAGGTAAGTTATTTTTTTTTGGGGGTTAAATCAGCTTAAAATGAATTTTTTTTCTAGGGTTTTCCGGTTGACTGTAAAAGCATAATTTTTGGTTTACAAATGGTACCTGTTCAAGTGATGATGGTTTTCCGTTTGAATCTAGAAACATAATTTTTGATTTACAATTGGTACCGTCCGAGTGAAGGAGTAGTTTTTTTTCCTGGTTTCAACCTAGGCATTTCAATCAGAGTGCTGGCTTGTGTCTCTGAAGTATGAAGTAGTGTCCGTACCTAGGACAAAATATAGTTTTTTTGTTGGAATTTCATCGCTGTCCACAGCCTGGAAGCATTCCCTGGAACGTTCCCGTGGATAACAGATAAGCTATATTGCTCTTAAGATTTAGTTTTTTTGTACTTTTTTTGGCATATTTTTAATTAATGTAAGGGAACTTCTAGAACTTCCTTATTTAATTCACCCGGGTGTGGCTGCCTCACAGTCTCACACCGTTTCACTTGCAACGTGTAGCTTTACACCATTTTATTTTTCATCGTTTCACTTTTATAAGGTATATAAACCTCACAGTGTGTACTTACATTTTTATAACATTTTATTTTGTGCCCTTGACAGTACCTGATAATTAAATTTTTATAATAGTATGTCTATTTCTTGCCCGAAATACTACACACACCCACACTTATTGTCCATTGCTAGCCGATGTAATTAGGTAAACCATCAACGAAGGAGGTTCTCGGCTACCTCTACCTATAAGATTGATAACCGAGTGGCGCCCTATATAAAAAAAATTGCTGGCTCTGCTCAACCCACGAACCCCGCTCTCACCAACCTTATGAGTTGCCGCAGGCTAGGTAGTCCTTAGCAAAATAAGGCTACAAACTAAAGATACCTGATAAAAGTAGAATGAGATATTCCATAATTCATTTCACTGTTATCCGTTGTTAGAAATCGCAGATCCGGATTTCCACCTTATTAGGTGTCATAAGTGCGATATATCTGACGACGAATAACAATGAACGAGAGTCTCAGCTTATTTTCTCGCCAGAATAATACAGTGTGCTTGAATGGGACTCGACGTATTCCGGTGGGTCTGACAAGGTCAGCAACCACTAGAAATCATTCCAGGGAATTATTCTCACTACTTGTAACGGACCTACCGTTAGTATGGTGTACTGTCGCTGTATACTTGATAAAATAAAGACGGAAACCGAGAATAATCGAATTTGAATTGAACAAAAAGGAGTTAATGATGTGCTTCGAGCATAAACAAATAAAAAGTGGGAGGATTTTCCTGAAACATTAAGTACTTAGTGTTAACTCTCTAGAATAACGGTGCACAATCTAACAAGTTTATAATTACTCGGGTTAATGTGTACTTTAAATGGATTCTTTGAATCAGTGGCGTGCGTAATATGCGAGTGTATGTACGAAGAGTGTGTAGGTTGAAGAACAAATTAATTCTTTCGAACATTAAAATTGACCATTATACGTTGAACACCGAAAGTGTTCATATAATCACGTTTTGTTTTTTAGAAGTAACATTACTTCAGTCATACTTACTGACAATATATATGTTTTGTTTGATGGAAGAGAAATATTAGTTTTATTGCTTTTATTTTTGTTTATTTAGATAAGTTAATATAATTTTGATTTTACCAGATGTCAACAAATAAACAAAAGGTAATTTGTAATCATAATTATTTTTTGCACGAAGCAAATTACATGTGCAATTGTTTCCAGCACTTATATTAACCTATTAATTTATGTAAATCAAAATTGTCTTATTAGTAGTTTGGTTGAATTAGAAGTTTAAGTAAATATTGTCGTACTAGGTTATGAAAATTCCACTGGACCACATAAAAATGGATGTCATAGTTACGAAATTTGAAAATATAGGTTATATTCCTCTAGAATTTTGAAATAGTGCTGACTACTTGTAAATGAATTACTGAAAGCATACCTAATACTACACCAAAATGTCGATAATAACCAAAAATTAGTATACGCTGTATTTCGAAAAAAAAATGTTTGGACCTGTTAAGTTTTGATAAAAAGGAATGGACTTGTGCAGTTTTGCATCGAGTATTCTTAGGACTGGTTAGGTTTTGTCAAATAAGAAAAATATATTACAATTTATGACAGAACTGAAACTTTTATTGGTGTTTTCAATGTGTTTTCAAAAATGAACACATATCGACAGTACAAACATCGGCCAGTTATGAAAAAGGACAAATAGAAGTAAGACGACAGACAAAGAAGCAACCCATACGTGTCGAAGATAGTGAGGGTATAAGACGGCGCCCTTTTTACCACCTACGCTAGTCGTTAGAACGAGAATAAAAGTGTAGAATTTGTCCTTTTTCGTAGCCGGCCGATGTCTGATGTACAAATAGTGTATATGTATTGCATGTTCGTGCATCGTCAACATTTCCTTCATCTTCTATATTTCTACTTTCTTCAAAATAGACTGAACCCAAAAAGTTAAAACATTACGAATGTATTAATAATCCTAATCCTTAATTTTACCTATATCCCGTTTCTGTACATATTTTTGTCGCTATCTCGTCCCCACACTATCCTTCTCAACGGTCACGAAATCGTCTTCCTCCATGTTTACGTCACAACAAAAAGAAAAATCGACAAAAATCTGTACAGAAACGGGATATAGGTAAAATTAAGGATTAGGATTATTAATACATTCGTAATGTTTTAACTTATTATGTGAGAAATTTCAGTCTATTTTGAAGAAAGTAGAAATATAGAAGATGAAGGAAATGTTGACGACGCACGAACATGCAATACATATACACTATTTGTACATCAGACATCGGCCGGCTACGAAAAAGGACAAATTCTACACTTTTATTCTCGTTCTAACGACTAGCGTAGGTGGTAAGAGGGGCCGTCTTATACCCTCACTATCTTCGACACGTATGGATTGCTTCTTTGTCTGTCGTCTCACTTCTATTTGTCCTTTTTCATAACTGGCCGATGTTTGTACTGTCGATATGTGTTCATTTTTGAAAACACATTGAAAACACCAATAAAAGTTTCAGTTCTGTCATAAATTGTAATATATTTTTCTTATTTGACAAAACCTAACCAGTCCTAAGAATACTCGATGCAAAACTGCACAAGTCCATTCCTTTTTATCAAAACTTAACAGGTCCAAACATTTTTTTTTCGAAATACAGCGTATACTAATTTTTGGTTATTATCGACATTTTGGTGTAGTATTAGGTATGCTTTCAGTAATTCATTTACAAGTAGTCAGCACTATTTCAAAATTCTAGAGGAATATAACCTATATTTTCAAATTTCGTAACTATGGCATCCATTTTTATGTGGTCCAGTGGAATTTTCATAACCTAGTACGACAATATTTACTTAAACTTCTAATTCAACCAAACTACTAATAAGACAATTTTTGATTTACATAAATTAATAGGTTAATATAAGTGCTGGAAACAATTGCACATGTAATTTGCTTCGTGCAAAAAATTATTATGATTACAAATTACCTTTTGTTTATTTGTTGACATCTGGTAAAATCAAAATTATATTTAACTTATCTAAATAAACAAAAATAAAAGCAATAAAACTAATATTTCTCATCCATCAAACAAAACATAGATATTGTCAGTAAGTATGACTGAAGTAATGTTACTTCTAAAAAACAAAACGTGATTATATGAACACTTTCGGTGTTCAACGTTTAATGGTCAATTTTAATGTTCGAAAGAATTAATTTGTTCTTCAACCTACACACTCTTCGTACATACACTCGCATATTACGCACGCCACTGATTCAAAGAATCCATTTAATAATTTGTCCTTTTTCGTAGCCGGCCGATGTCTGATGTACAAATAGTGTATATGTATTGCATGTTCGTGCGTCGTCAACATTTCCTTCATCTTCTATATTTCTACTTTCTTCAAAATAGACTGAAATTTCTCACATATTGAGTTAAAACATTACGAACGTATTAATAATCCTAATCCTTAATTTTACCTATATCCCGTTTCTGTACAGATTTTTGTCGCTATCTCGTCCCCACACTATTCTTCTCAACGGTCACGAAATCGTCTTCCTCCATGTTTACGTCACAACAAAAAGAAAAATCAACAAAAAACTACAAAACAGCAACAGTTTGACAATAGACAATAACAGTCCAGTTTCAAATAACAAAACAGCTGATTAAATATTCTGAACTTCAGTATTTCACAAGCATATTCATTAAGGGGTTTATAATTTTTTAAAATTCATAATCGTAATTTACAAAAAAAAAGAGCTTTATTACAATTTCACTGGTTACTATTTTCATTTTAGAAGAGATATTATTTCTGGACTGGTACAATAAATAAAGTTTTTGATACATTTTTTGTGAAAGTCTACTAGGTGTTTGACAATTTTGTTCTCATTTCATGATACAAATTATAGGCTATGTAAAATATTCAAATTTTCATAAACTAGCGACGTTAATGGAAAGCATAAATTTAATTTGAGTATATTGAATTTATTGCGCAGTTATACTTATATTACTATACCGAAATAACCGATTTACCTAGTTGTAAAGTGCTAAATAACATAATAAACATATAATTATACCCCATAAAAATATAATTTTTCAATGGTAGTCATATTAGCATTTAATATCAATATTAAAATCTTATGATTTAATAATAACAGAAGGACAGTATCCGTTTTTTAGACTACCATACATAAAATAAATTTTCTGGTTATTTATTTGGAGCTTATTATATTTAAGTCTAGATATATCGAAATATCTACAGGGTGCTCAAAATTGACCATTTGTTCAATTTGCACAATTTTGTTCTTTATTAAATCTATTATTTTAAAGAGAACATACTATACTTTATAATATTGTTCGCTTCTCTCTTTCATCTTTTCTGTAAAGACTAGTATTCCCTCTATATAAACTGTATAGTTTTTGAGTTATCAACAAGGTATTTCTCAAAACGATTAAAGCGAGAATTACATTGAGTACAGTCTGCATTGGACAACAAATATATTATGATAGAATTAGTTTTTTTACAAATTAACGTAGAAAATTAGATTCGAATAACGAAGTTAGTATCCACTTCCGGTATATTCGGAACTGCCAGAAAGTCGCCATTAACTTTAGATGTATAGAGCATCTCCGAATACATCTAGATACAAATGTTCAGCTTCATATCATTTATAATTCCCCCAAAACATTTAATAGGCTCAAGCACTGTGAAGAACCCTGTATAGTACTAATATACTAGTGGGACAAGAAAATGATGGAAGTATTGTTTTTTTTTCACCTACAATAAAATAATTGACATTATTTATGAAATGGAAAATAACGGTAGTTAATTTAATTATACACAACAGTTTATTATCCTCTGCCTATCTGAGTAGAAAATTACTTTATGAAACCACTAAGAGTATTACCTACATACTTGAAGAAAATGGTAACCTAAAAGTACTTAACAATCACCGGTGTCAAAAATATTTCAGTACCTAGTGTAAAGAAATTTGAAGCAGTATGATAAAACTTTTATTGTATTTCTCCATTTATTTGGATGATAAACTATCTAGACTTATGAAATTTCATTAGCGTATGCGTGTAAATGTGTTGTTTATTTGTTTTAGGCGTTACGGTTATAATTAGTACAGATAATTTGATTTGAAGTTAACAGCATTCAAAATTCCAGATTTCCCAATATTCTTTCCCGAGAATTGATATCTCGGATACTTGGAATTTCAAGGACAGTTTGCTGATGTGGTTGTGAATATCGACTACAACACGTTTAAGTGTTCTCTCCGCCATTTTATTCAATTGTTTAGGGAAACAGGGAGTGTG
Organism: Aromia moschata; assembly: GCA_029963805.1. Taxonomy (NCBI): domain Eukaryota; kingdom Metazoa; phylum Arthropoda; class Insecta; order Coleoptera; family Cerambycidae; genus Aromia; species Aromia moschata. The sequence goes on from JAPWTK010000426.1 coordinate 341,518, forward strand.
GAACGACAAAAATGTAGTGGCCATTCTACAGTATAAACGGAGTTGTTGAAAGAAAATCTGCGACAAGTTATGGAATATGCTCCCAAAATTTCTGAGCCTGTTCTGTTTCAGTTAACCGCTCAATTCTTAACCGCATCTCGTGTTTGTTCGTACCTGACATACTGTTTTAAAAAAAGAAATACACTTATTTCTTATTTGCCTACCATTTAACATGTTACTTATTATCAAGAACTTCGAGAAGTCGAATACCGTCGTAGAGCAGAGTTTTGTCAGTGGTTTTGAAATAATTGGCGACAGCTGAGCAATAACGTAAACAATCAGGAAAAAAATTTTCTTCTGCGACAAAAATGGTTTCATCTCAGTAGTTACCTATGTGAATTCGCAGAATATGAGAATGTGTATTTCGAGAAATCGAAATTTTTTTGTCGAAGCTCCTCTTCAATCGCAGTTGGCATTTGCTGTGCTATCAGTCTTTTATCAAGGATAATAATTGGCTTAATTTTCTTTAATGGAAAGGTAATTGCCGAACCATTAAATATTTGATTTGATAATGCCGCAACTGCTTTTTCTAAAACTTCCATGTTCAAAAAAAACAAAAACGAGAGCTAATTTATATGGATTTCCTTCCAGGTCCTGTGTGACCCCAAGTGATTTTTTTTTTTGGTTGTGTTTTTTGTACTTTGAGACTTCAGAAATAACTTTGATAGACAAGAAAAAAAATAAATGAGATTAGCACTACTAACTCTACTTAGATACTACTCTCCTATTAGAAAATGTTTTTGATCCTTTTTTTAAATTTAGAATGATATGGAAGCCGTTTTCAACAATTATTGAAGTAAAATGTTTATTTTGAAATGTTTTTTCAATTAAAATGCCTATATTTATCTCAATCCTTTCAATTAACTCATATTATAGGCAAAAATAAAGGATGAAGTTTCTGGGATATGAATCCAGACCATCAGATTCAAAGGCAAAAACTTGATTATTGCATCAAATTGCTTGTAGGTTGTCAACCAAATGGTTGTTTACATGTAATTCATATTGGAACAAATATACATTAAGACATACGGTTTTTTTCTCCACAGCCAACTTGGGGTCAACAACAGGAAAAGGATAGCGGTAATGGAAAAATTTCCCCTGAGAGCGACAAATTTATGGATCGGCCCATTTGTTCGGGGGACCAAGTGGAGTTCAAATATATAGGTATCAAACCCCTCCTCCCGTGCACTCAGCCTGAGGAGGCGTCCAAAAGGTCGTTCATATTTTGCCTTATAATTCAAAATAAGCTTATCAAAATTCAATAGGACCTTCAGTATACAAAAACTATTCGATTCAGGCATTTTTTTTGGGAGGCGCCCACACTTTTTCCACCTGACCCCCATTTTCAAAATTACCGATATGCATATCAAAATACAGGGTGTCGAGAAAACGAAAAAAATTACCTCAACAAAAGTTGTTTGACTGAAAAAACGAGTTTAATGGTCACCTTGACCTTGGCCGTGACCTTGATGGTTTTTCAAGGTTAACTTGAAAAAATCAAATAGAACCACATATTTTTGACCCCAGATTTTTACGGAGCACGACATTCTACGTTCAGCGTGTATAATGCGTGTATGTATATATATGAACATGACCTCTAGAGGTCATTTTGAGGTCAAATTCGTTTTTAGTCCAGCACAGCCTGGAAATCGTATTACTAACGAAAAATGACCTCTGGAGGTCATGTTCATATAAGACATGGATACACACGTGAAGGTAGAACTTCGCGCTCCGTAAGAATCTGGGGTCAAAAATATGGGGTTCTATTTGATTTTTTCAAGTTTGCCTTGAAAAAACCAACAAGGTCACGGCCAAGGTCAAAGTGACCATTAAATTGGTTTTTTTTCAATCAAACAACTTTTGTTGAGGTCATTTTTTAATTTTCTCGACATCCTGTATTTTGCTATGCAAATCGATAATATTGAAAATGGGGGTCAGGTGGAAAAAGTGGGGTGGCGCCTTCCAAAAAAATGCCTGAGTCCAATAGTTTTGATATACCGAAGGTCCTATTGAATTTTGATAAGCTTATTTTGAATTATAAGGCAAAATATGATCGACCTTTTGGACGCCTCCTCAGGCTGAGTGCACGGGAGGAGGGGTTTGATACCTATATATTTGAACTCCACTTGGTCCCCCGAACGAATGGGCCGATCCATAATTTGTCGCTCTCAGGGGAATTTTTTCCATTACCGCGATCCTTTTCCTTTATTTGAACCCTCTTTATTTTGAATTACTTTGTTACTGTTACTGTTTAATTTGTTCTAAATTTCCTTTTCGTTTTCTAAAGGGTTTCCGAAGGGTTTTCTAAATCAATAATTCAATTTCTTCTGTAAAGTTACAAGAGCTACAACTAAAGGCGCAGCTGTATCATCCGGTATAATAAGATGGATTTATTGTAGTTGTGTAGACATAATAATTCCTGCCGTACACAATTAATTTACCAGACGATGCCTGATAGATCTATCCATCTACAAAATATGAGATTCTTTACATTCTCGCATTATTCCTCGTAACTGATCGATTTATATCAGCTCTTAATTAACTCGTGCTCATATAAAACGCAGGTAGGTAGCTGTGCTGGTCATAAAGAGGATTAATTTATTTATCCTTATTGGTTGTTGAGTTGTCTGGTAAACTGATAAGTCTAATGTTAGTAATATACATGCATATGTGTGTAGGCATGTCTAGTCAAGTGGACATCATGCGTTTTATAGAATCAACGACAGAACTAATTAATTTTTGTAATCTATCTGTGAAGCAAACGTATCTATTGAACAAATATTTGGTTTATAGGGTTTAAACATTAAATATTTCTACCATCTGTGGTGCCACTATCCATAAAGCTTATTGTTAGTCAGAATTGTTTCCTTCCTGTATTTTGTATTATGTATATATTGGTATTTCGTGTTGATGTAATTTTCTTTCCTTTGAGTACGCGCTTTACAATGTTTTTAAATGTTTAGATCCTTATTTCAAGCCTATATCAATTGTACTGCATTGGCACTTTGTTTTATATTTTTCCTTCCTTTTATTTTTCCTTCAACTGTAATGCATTGGCACTTCCTTTGTATTTCTAAATCCTTTCTTTGTCAGTTGCGTGTAAAATACTTTTTCTTCAAGGTCAGACGATAGAATAAGTCATAAAAAGAAGTCTAATGGCGTAAGATCAGGTGATCGTGCCGACGATTCTCACCTAATTGTCCACCGATTTGGAAATGTTAAGTTGAAGTAAGTGCTGGACATTGATTTGGTAATGTGGTGGTGTTCCATCCTGCTGGAACCGTATCGAATTAGCTGGAACTTGTGGGTTTGTGAGCAGTATAATTGCCAAAATTGGCATGACATTATTTTGTAGCAGTGCTAAATAATTATATTTATTCTTTCCATCAATGAAAAAGTAACCAATGACATGATCTCCAGTTATCCCTGCCAAAACCTCTTTAGGGTTTTGGTTATGAAATTCTCTCATACAGTAAGGATTTTCTTTGGACCAATAGTGTCAGTTTTGACGATTGACCGTGGCCGTGAAGTGTAAACGTGGATAACATTAATATTGGCTATGATAATTACGATAATTGGATAACATTATTATTGACTAGCTTTACACTGACAAATTGTTGAATTTATTCATCAATTTTTCAAATAATTTTGATCAAATATATTTGTGAAGTTTTTGAACTGCTTAGTTTGTTTTACTCTAAATCAAATTTTTGTGTAGGGATTATCAGACGCAATTGTACCAACATTTACGAATACTGGTAACTTACAGTTTAAGGTTATCTACTTTTATGTTATATATTAAACAAAATAACCATAACTTGCCGTGGCGGCTCGTCAGGGGGCGCAGGGGGGATTGCCCCCCCTGTGAGAAACAGAGGTTTTTTTTTACCTATAATACTTTCACTTTTAAATTGATTTATCGGGTAAAAAAATTAATTTTTAAAAGTATTAGTGAACATATTTATGTCAAAGGAGTTACGGAACTATTATTTGCAACATATTAGCCCTCATAAACGACCCAGCGTCTAGTCTACCTCCGTGGTGGCATGCCTCCGATGCCAATGTTTACACATATATATTTATACGGGATAGCGGGTTTCGCGCTTCGCAGCCATCTGCGTCTGTGGAGGCAAACTCACCTACTTCCCACCTCTCACATGTGACAGCGCAGAAATTGAGTTGTTTGATTTCATGAACCTAAAACCTAACCTACAAAATTTAATATTTATCTTTTATTGTTCCGTGTTTTGAAAATTTTCGTTGGAAAGTGCCATTATTTTTGCCGTGTTTTTTGAGTGCTTTGAGTGGTATAGGAGGGTAATAATAATTATTAAAAGTGTTCCATATTACTTACGTAAGTAATTATTTGAACGTTTTATTTAATTAAATATACAAAATTATAATGGAGGTAACTGGCAAGTGTAGCAGTTTGTTTCATCATAATAATAATTAATAATAATACGAGTTGTAATGACACTCAAATAATACATGAGTATCTTATAAAGTACAAATTTAGTCGCCCATCTTATGGGGATAAATTATTTGTTAAAAATTTAAGAGACCATGGCCAGGCCTAAGTAAAACTTAGGCCTGGCCAATAATTATTCAGTATAAGCCGGCTCGTAGTGTTGTTAATAGGTGGTATGATAAATGCAAATGGCGTTGGGGTTCTTTAACTTTAAATACATTATTGTGTTGGCCCTGTGTATTATTTTCAAATTGTGGAGAATATGCTTGGGCAAAGTCTGGATTTGATAATCTTAAAAATTTATATCTCGTTCAATTGACACGTTCAAAAAGTCAGGAACATATTAGTTGTGTTTGTAAATTACATCTTTTAGGCAAACAAAATACGAATGTGATCAATTCAGCCTGCCAAATCGAAATTGACGCAGTCCTGGCAAAAATCAGTATTTTATTTCACTGCATCTTTTAATTGTAAAATAATTTGATGGAAACTCTACAACTTCCTGATGATTTTACTGACCTAATAAAATATATTAGATACATTATGTTAGACAAATGTACTTAATATATTTTATTGACCAAGTAGAGGTCCTTCTCCTAGATATACGGTATATTACCAGCAATGTTTCCCATTACAAAATTTAGGATACAATTTTTTTTATAAAATATGTCTGCCTCCCCTCAAAAAAAAGTCACGAGCCGCCACTGATAACTTGACTTTTTTGTGTGTTGGCCTTACTGAATTTACAGAATTCATGTAAATAAATTGGATGAAAATAGAATTGGTTCTAATTCGTAAATAAATTGATTAATTTATTGATGGACATTTTGACGACAAATTTGAAAAAACTAGGTAAGTAAAATGTAAACCTTTAATTTATGTGAAAATGAACTGTGTGTAAACTTACTGTTACCTAGAAATAACTGTCTATGGCCTACTTAGATTTTTTTAGTCAACACGAGTAATATTTAGTTACTCACAAAAAAAGGAATTTAAAACATCTCCACTATTCATGGAGCGATTTGCAGTTTTAAAAAAGCGTTCGATAGAGAACAAAGAGATATACAACTTAGCACATGTTTGATTTGATAGAGATGTATACGAGGTATTATTAAACAGAAAATTTTTAATGCTGGCTAACACTCTTCGTACAACAAATGGATATCGTAATAATTAGTATACGAGGTGTATTATTATAATTTAAGTAGACTGTAGGTTAATATAAATTAAGTAGACTGATTATTTAAAAAAAAAAATTTTATTCGAATAGAATTACAATTCAATATTGTCTCCTTCAAAATAACTTCCTTGGGAAGTGGCTTCACACAGGAACTGGAGACGGTTCTTCCATTCCTCATAGTAGTGTTGGAGCTCTTATACCGGAATAGCCTTCAGCTGGTCGGTTACAGCCATTTGAATGTTTTCTATAGTCCAAAAATGACGTCCATTGAGGTGATTTTTCAATTTCGGGAAGAGAAATAAGTCACAAGGACTCAAGTCAGGAGAATATGTAGGTTGAGGAGCCACAGAAATGTTTTTACTGGCTAAAAACTCGTTTACTGAGTTGCTGTGTGACATGGCGCATTGTCGTGATGCCACATCTAGTTGTTCTTGATGTTTGGTCTCACATGCATGCCCTTTTTCGAAGATTTTCAAGAATCTCTCTGTAAAAGTGTTGATTTAGTGTTTGGCTTGGAGGTACAAACTCTTTGTGGACAATTCCCTGGCTCTCAAAAAGCAAATCAGCATGCATTTGATCTCCGACTTGCTCATTCTTACTGTTTTGGGTCTTGGAGAGCTTGAAGTGTGCCATTCCATGCTTTGGCGCTTGGTTTCTGGGTCATACTCAAACACCCAAGTCTCATCATCAGTAATTACACGTTCCATACAATGGGGATCATTTTCAATCGATTCCAAAAAGTTCCCACCTCAGTACTCAAACACCTTCCTCTCATGAATTCCTTCTGTTCCTGCATAAGGTGTTTTGGGACCATTTTTGCGCAGATTTTTCTCACCCCTAATTCGTTAGTCAAAATCTGTTGAAGTGGTGTGATTCAATTTAACTCTTCTCCGATCATTCTTGTCGTCAGTCGACGAATCTGAACGCACAAGATCCCGTATTATATCGACATTTTCATCGGTTCTTGAAGATGAAGGCCTTCCGTTGCGTAGTTCATCTTCAATCGACTCTCTTCTTTCTGAGAATGCCTTAAACCACCGAAAAACCTGAGCTCTTGAAAAAACACTGTCTCCGTAGGCGTGTTGAAGTTTTGCAAAAGTATCCGTTGCGCTGTGTCCAAGTCTGAAGCAAAACCTGATAGCACACCGTTGCTCAAAATTAATGTCACTCAGTTTTAAAACGCAGTAGAAAAAAACGGTTTACGAAAACAGTCATAAAGAACAAACAAATGAATCTAAGAAGTTCAAACTTGTACTGAAGGTGCATTACATATTAACCTACCGCCCTTCCGTCCCGTCTCCGCAGTGTTGCTAGATCGAGCGCTAGGTTGCCAGTCTAATTACTTAATTTACACACCTCGTAGGAGTTATGGCTAACATAAATCATTCTGGGACACCATGTACATATACAACAAATGAACAAATGTTAACTCAATGTTTTACTACAAGACATTAGCGGACTTGTCTGATATTGCCGATTTTGAATAATCTTGATATTAACAACAACATATTAATTATTTATTTATAATACGTCAATAGTCAAATATCGCATGACAAAATTAAATGCAACGCAAAAGACAAGGCTATCTGGCCGACTTCCTAATACGACTTTTTCCATGCAGAGTAAGAATGAGGTTGAAAATATTTTAGTTGCTAAATTTCATTCATCTAGTGTTGTATACTTACGGCCGGAATCCATAAAACAACTGCAAATGAGTCAACGTGAACTTTCATGGTATCGTCTGAGCATCTTTAAATTTTATAGCCTAGGAGGTATGTATATGTATAGTTGCGGCCACCTAACTAATAATTTACAACTGATATATTTTTTTAATAACGCTGACAATGTGGGCAGTTAGCACAGATAAATTAGTACAGAGTATTTAAATTTGTTTTAAATTAAACAAATTTACTACCAAGACTACTGCACAATATTTTCCGAATTGAGTTAAACAAAAACAAAAATCTTCTTAAAAAATGCTATATTTGTAATACAGTCAATAATATAACATAACTATAAATGTTTGTTTACGTAGTGATTAATATTTAGATATTTGCCACAGTGATAAAAAACTACCCACTCGTTGACGGAATTCAAGATCCTCTAAATTATATAATGCGCCCTTTGATACCCATAAAGTTCCTTTGAAAAAATGGTAGCGTTCAGATTAAAAATGAAGTCAATTCATGTCTGTATTTTAAACTTTTTCTCAAAGTTTCATCGTTCTTTGCCCCTATAATGGCCCAAGTTTTTGCCGAAATAATAATTTACGAAACAAAATTTAATTATGTAAAAATACTGACAACTGTAGAACGACTACTGTAATATAAAATAAAAAAGTGTTGTATTAACGAACTTTAAAGAAAACACGTTGATAAAATCATGCAAATCTGTGAATATCAGGAGACTAATTACTAACGTATACTAACTTGCTAAATCAATCGATTGATTCAGATAGAGATAAGAGAATTTTTTGAATATACATTTTCTAGTTTTAAGTTTATTAGGTATTTTAATATATGTATGTAATCATTTATTTTAAAAGTGGATCTTTTAGGTATCTAAACGAGCACGCTATATTAAAAGTAATATCAGGATCTAGTTTATCTAGGAAATAAATAACAAAAAATAAACACAGGATAATTATTGTTTTTTGAAGTTGATATTTTACACGTAACACTAAAATATATTTGTTTAAAAATATTCGCCATTGTTGAATAATGAATCTATTATGTATGTGCTTTCTCAAATATAATGTTGTCTATTGTTCATTGCAGTGAATAATATTTATTATATTATCAGTTACTGGTGGATATTCTTGATTTTGTCTGAAATACAATTTTTTGTGACAACCTATCACAAAATTTATCTCATATTTCCTTCAACGGCAAAAAACATATTATGTTCCATCAAATCCATATTTACATAAGTTTTCGAAAAAAAAATCCGAAATAGGTCAAACTTTAATATTTAAAAAAATTGCATATTTTAACTGCCATAGTTATCACTTATCGACCAATTGTTTTCGACGGTTTATTAATGTTTACAGACATATGTTTCTTATTTTATGTGTGGTATTAATTCATATAAAACACGCATACAAATGTTGCCCCTGTATTGATAATTTTAGAGAAATTAAAAAATTATTAAAGGTTTAATTTTTTAAATAATTATAATAATTATGATTACAAAATAATAACTGCAAGTTCACAACTGGCTCTCAAATTGCCAACTACTTACAGCTTTTTGACAATAAGTAAGTCTATCTACAGATCCACTGAGTACTCGTACATGAATGACTTCTTCCGTATTTGTCTAATCTCGCACCGTATTTTGCTCTTTATATCCTCTAAATTTTGTGGTCTGGCGGTAAAGATTTTTGCCTGCAAATATCCCCAAAGAAAATAGTCCAAAGGTGTAAGATGGATATCTTGGAAGCCACTCTATTGACATTGACATAAAATTAGATAATGTGCAGCACATTAAAGAACACCCTTTCTCAATTATAGATGAATTGCAGTTGAAAATGAAGTTAGCAAAAGATTGGTTTCACCCTTACTTAAAAGAGAAAAGTATAAATAGTAAAGATTAATGAAGATGATCCTGATCGGCGAATACAACTCTGTGAAACTATGATGGGTATAATTCTATCACAACCTACTATTTTCTACCGACGTAACTTTTTGTTTGGTATATGTATGTTATAGTCTTGTATGGTATAGTCAACAGACTAAACCATAGGTGTTGGAGTACATATGATCCCATGATCCCACTGGAGTACAAACGATCCCATCTCAACTTTCACGAAAGCTAAATGTGCATGTAAACACGATTCATATACGCTGTCTGGTTTCAGGCTTCAGGCGACAGTACACCTCGCACTTTGGCATGTTCGAGGACACTTGAACGAATTTTTTCCTGGTCGCTGGATTGGTAGAAGAGGGCCAATAGAGTGGCCTCCGATATCTCCAGATCTTATACTTCTGGACTGTTTTCTTTGGAGATTTTTGAAGGCAAAATTATATACCACTAGACCACAAAATATAGAGGATTAAAAGAACAGTATACGGTGCGAAATTAGACAAATTACGGAAGAATTCACAATGCACTCAGTGAATTTGTAGATAGACTTGTGTATTGTCAAACAGTAAATTGTTGAAAACTAGTTAGCTTTTTAATGGAAGAGTTAATTTTTAGTAATGATAAAATTTATAACTCCTAATTTTCAATTTTTCTCTAAAGTTTTTTAATGTAAGGTGGTAAAATGCAGCCGTTTTAAATGATAATATAACTAGCATCAAAAAATAAGGGATTGCTATTTGAAAAAATTGAGAATGACTTCATCTCTCGAAAACAGTTGACGATTGAAAGGTGTTAACTATGGCAGTCAATATACAGGGTGAGTCAAAAATATGGAAACCCTTAAGAATCTCGCGAACAGTGCATTTTAGAGAAAAATGTATTGACAGGATTCAGGAAATTTCCCTGGCTTTCCATCGGTGATATTAGATTTGATCTTGGCCTTGTCCTTGAAGGTCATATCAAGGTCACTAGAATTTTTTAAAATTTAAACTATTTTGTATCGTGGATTTGGAAAGAGCGGAAAATTTTGCGTCCAGATATGATGTGTCCCTGACCTTGAGAGTCATATCAAGGTTACTGACGTTTTTAAAAGGGAACCTGTGTTATTTTTATCGTGGATTTTCTGCTTCATTCAAATGAAGCAGTTAATTTGACATTTAAATTATGACTTGACTATGACCTTGAGATCAAGGTCTCAGACATAAAAAAATGGGTACCACTATTTCTTACCGGGGATTTGGAAACAAAAATTCTGCTCCATTTAAATCCACGATAAGAAATCAGGGGTTCCCCTTTTAGAAATGTTAGTAACCTTGATATGCCTCTCAAGGTCATGGTCAAGGTCATGAGCAACACCATATCTGGGCGTAAAATTTTCCTCTCTTTCCAAATCCACGATAAAAAATAGGGGTTTCCATTTAAAACAATGACAGTGCCCTTGATATGACTCAAGGTCATGGTCAAAGTCATAGTGAAGGTCATAAACAACATCATATTTAAACGTAGACTTTTTTGTTTCCAAATCCTCGATAAAAAATAGGGGTACCCATTTTTTTATGTCTGAGATTTTGATATTACTCTTAACGTCATGGTTAAGGCCATAATCAAGAGCTTATTCAAATGTCAAATTAACTGCTTCATTTGAATGAAGCAAAAACTCCACGATAAAAATAACAGAGGTTCCCTTTTTAAAAACGTCAGTGACCTTGATATGACTCTCGAGGTCATAGTCAAGGTCATGACCAACACCATATCTGGACGAAAAATTTTCCGCTCTTTCCCAATCCACGATAAATAAATATAGGGGTTTCCATTTAAACAAATTCTAGTGACATTGATATGACCTTCAAGGACAAGGCCAAATCTAAGGTCACCGATGGAAAGCCAGGGAAATTTCCTGAACCTTGTCCAATAAATTTTTCTCTAAAATGCTCTGTTCACGAGATTCTTAAGGGTTTCCACATTTTTGACTTACCCTGTATACATTTTTCTAAGTAAAATTTGTCCTATTTCTATTTTTTTTGCGAAAATTTACTTGTTTCAGTTTTATTGAATTTGTGCAATAAATTTGCCGCCCTCTGTATATGTTTTATATGCGTGATGAACATAACTAAAAATAGTTTCAGAATGAGTTTCAACATAGGACGATGCCCTCTAGTACTCCCCGAAAGGCACCGACCGCCCTTCGCTAAATGATATGGGTCAGAAGCCATCCCATCAAGCGGGTGGCGGCATTAACAAAAAGTTACCATTCCTCTTTCTGCGCGGCCATCACCGCGCCACCCACCACCCCAATCCCGAGCAGCCCATCAAGTTCCAGTACAAGACCAGAAGGAAAAGCAGGGACCTGCAGGAGGCCAAGAACAACACCGTCGTCTGTGTGAACAACAACAATCTACAAACTCTAAATAATCTGAGCAAACCAAACCAAAGCAATGTATATAGTGTGAAGAATACGAACGCGGAAGTGAAGTGCAAATTAATTAAGACTCAGAACGCCGCCCCGGTGAGGACCAAGTCGGAGCCAAATCTAGTACCTGAACGGAACAGAGACAAGCACAGGCACAGGAGGAGGAGCTCCAAGATCAAGAAGGACTGGAACGAGGACGTCCAGCAGTTTGGCTACGAGATACAGGATGTCGACGCTTTTTTGACTAAGGTGAGTTGTTTTACTCCAACAGTGCCATTCTTGTAGCTCTCTAAGTATAGCTCAGAACCAGCGACCTTTTTCGAATGTCATCTGATTACAGCTAATTAATTTTTGTTTTTGGTCGTTTGTCTGATGAACCATGAAAATACACAATCGTGGTTATAATAAATATACAATATATGCATTTATTAACATGTTGATATTTAATATAATTTTATAGTTTTTTTTCAAGTAAAAATATTGAATGGAATTGACTTTTTCAGCTTTTGAAAGACACTCATGCAAAAAGTAAGGTGCTTAACGGTTGACGTGATTTCGGCTGTTCTGTTCATCCGAAATAAAAAAATTAATTTTAATTTGTAAAACTTTGCCATTCAGGCCATAACAGCAGATGTTCTGAATACACCATCCAAAGCTGAGCAGAATCAGTTCAGTACTTTTTGAGATATCGTGTCAACCAGTTTGAAAAATGCAGTTTTGAGAAAAACGCGTTTAAAGTTTGGAACCCAAATTTTATACAACAATAAACAGGTCTCAAAATAAAAAAAGCTTCTTCACGCCTCTTTCCTGTGCCTGACAAATTTAACCATATTTTCTCTCCACCCATTCCCCATTTTGAATTTTTGAATTTCTTTATTATTTTTTTGCTTTATATTGTTTTTTTGGTCCCTAAAGAGATTGTTAGCAGTGTATTATTTCTAAATCTCGACGTCTGTTCTCGTTTTCTTTTTTGGTCTTTTCTTTTTCGCGAAATTTTTGAAAAGTTGTTGGGCGGAGGGGGATCGCCTCTTAAATTTTCCTCACGTACCTTGAGGGTTATTTGAAGGTTAAAACAACTTTTTCAAAAAGGGAAACACTTTTTTGAACCGAATTTGAAAATCCGGGAAATTTTACGTCCAAAATGGTATTGTCAACAAGGTCATGGCAAGGTCGATGGTCAATTTTCGAAAATTGTTAAATAACGGGCTAGCTCGGGATGAAAGTGGAAATTTGGATTGAGATTGGAATTGGATATTTCGGGTTTTTAAGGTTATTTCAAGGTCTATGTGATTTTCAAGCGTGAAACCCTCTTTTAACTCTGATTTGAAATGTTTAACGTCAAGGTCTTGGTATCAGGAAGTGACCTTATTCACCCTGATAATTTAATCGAAAATTTCTGTTTCTAATCTCTATCCCGAGCTAGCCCTTTTTTATTTACAATTTTCGAAAATTTGCTTCTGCTTCATGTGAGAAGTACCTTTTGAGAAATCCCGTTTCAATCCGGGGTAATGTGCATTTGAAAAAGTTTGACTTCAAATAACCTTCAAGTAAGTGTTTTAAGGTTACGGTCGTACGCCCCTCTCCTTCCCAATTTTTATTCAACTTTTTTTTTTTTCGCTTACCTGCTGGTTATTTCCTAATTAAATGTTAAAATGGTCCACCCTTTATTATATGCACTAAATATCTCTCTTTTCTTTTTTAGAAATGTTGAAGCTTGTGACTTGTCCTTAGCAATTCTTTTTATTCGAATCTAACAACACAAAAAATTTTATATCTTTTATCTTTTTCTTTTTAGTGAAATTTGATAGTTTGTTGAAGTGTATTAAGTGAAAAGTATTCTTGACTTCAGTTCTGATCAGCGACAAAAAACCAATGTAAAGGTTAAAAATATTAAGATTTTTTTGAAAAAAATTTCCTCTATAAGAGTTTATAGGATATATGGGGGTGCGTGAAAAAAGGGCGTGGAAAAAATGGTTGCCCAAATTTGGTTTCAGTGATCAAAATACATAGGAAATGATGGGTTGACTGCAAGAGCCGGACCCCTTTTTTATTTTGTAGACCTGTGTAATTATTACGACTGATTATGATTGATACAATTATTTACGATTAATCTGCTAAGCCAGGGTCATAAACGTCCCTTCCTTTTCTTAAAAAGACATCAACTGAGATACCGCCCTCTCTCTGTTCAATCCTGGTCCGTTTTGTTGATCATTCCCTCGAAGGGTTGACAATGCCCATCCTTCTTTTTTTTGTTTTTGAATTAAAAAAAATATATATATTAGAGCACGTTAACTAGAAACTTAAGAAATTAGTAAGAAAAAAAGGATATTTTAAAAGACGTTTGGGTAGACAAACCCTTAAGTAACTTTGTTAATATGTAATAATGAAACATTTTTTTCATACAAGGATATTTATTTAATTCAAAGAAATACTTTTATCTGTTCAGTCAAGGTAAAAAAACATGGTGATTTGGATGCTAGAAACAGAAGATATATCATAAAATATGTTACATATGTTTGACAATACGTGAAATTTTATATATAATTTGAAATTTGATCATTGTCGAAAATTATAGATGTAATAGTTTATGTAGGTAATAATTAACGTTAAAAAATGAACCCATCACACACTGAAAAAATCGTTCACACAAAGGAATATTCTTTAGTCCAAAGAAATTATTTCTTTGAACAGAGTCAATAAAATACGGGTTTTGAAATAAATACGATTAATCAATGAACTTTTAAATCGAACCAGTGGCATAGCCATGGGGGGCGGATGAGTGTCAGAACTCAATAATAAAGGTGTAAAGTAATTTTCGAGATAAGTTTTTGGAGCAGTCATGCAAACGGTGGTAGACAGGAGGGTAGATTATCAGTTTCAATAAACGAGTACCATTTGTTTTGCAGTACTATAACTTCACAACTTAGTAGCCATTATACTTGGGATGGCAAATACATAGAGTAGTACAAAAGCGTGATCAATGCATATTAATTAAATGACTGGTTGTTACTGTGCTAGTTAGGTTGTTATAACTAATTTTTTAAATTAAGCATGGTACCGTTGACAGAGTCGGCATAAACATGTTAATCATTATAATGTATGTTAATTAAAATGATGGTTAAGTGAATACTATTGTCAACTGGACTTAACCGTTACTAAAAAAAGACAATTCTCAGCATATTACAGTAGTGACAATATTGACAAAACAATGGTCAATAAGTGTGGTTGTCTGTTTGATATGACACCACTCATATAATTTACTGATTGTGAGTGCTGACAGTAACTTTCTAATTCATTTGAGAGTGTTGATCTTTGAGTCTGCGAAATACCTACATAATAATATGAGGACTCATCAGTCCTGATAAATTCGAAATCGGATGTTCAACTTACAACGGAATGTTGTAATTGTAGAAATAAATATGTTAGTTCAAATTTCATATTTTCCGTTGTGGTTGGAATTAAAAAGGAAATAATATAGACCCCGTATATTTCTTACTCAACAGGCGCCACTGTCCTCAAACACATGTGATGCATCTAAACACTACACAGCGAGGATTTATGAGCCGGTACAAAATAAAAGTGCAGTTAAACAAGACGTCTATTAATATACCATGCAATTATTGTTTCACAACATATCTGAACAACAGCTAGGATTTTCTCAATTGCACGATTGCGTTTAAGATAATGATTACCATTTTTACTCTTGCCAAAAAAAGTAAGATATAATGACTGCTTTAAAGACGACCTCGTGTTGAGGACTAAACAATTAAGTATTACAGTGATTCGTTGTTATTATAGATACAATTTGTTTTTAACTTTTGCTTAAAATGTTCGAACTCGTCGAACTCGAGTGCCAACCAGTGGTGGTTGGTGATATTTCAATTAGCCATATCTTGAAAACGACGCATGGGACCCACTTCACTTTTTAGGTGATGACTATATACCTCTTACAGAAAGGATTTATAGTGAAAAACCCGTCAACAAAGTTTGCGATTTTTAAAAAAAAAGTAACGCTCTGTGGAATATTTGCAGTAATTTTTTTTTCATAATCTAGAAAAAAATATTTCGATTTGTTACAAAATATTTTTTTTTTCAAAAAGTTATGGTCATTTTAATTTTGGGAAACAAAATGTTCCTATAAAATTAAAATTAAAATGGCCATAACATTTTGAAAAAAAATTGTAACAAATCGAAAAACCTCTCCTTATATTTCTTTCTAGATTATGAAAAAAATTTACTACAAATATTCCACAGAGCGTTACTGAGATCCCAGGGAGTGCTCCAGGTTTTTTGAAATTTTTTCGCAGACTTTGTTGACGGTTTTTTCACTATAAATCCTTTCTGTAAAGAGGTGTATAGTCATCACCTAAAAAGTGAAGTGGGTCCCATGCGTCGTTTTCAAGATATGGCTAACTGAAATATCACCAACCGCCACTGGTGCCAACCAAACAAGTGCAACTATGAACATACATATGTATAACAATTCATTATCAAAAATTCCTTACCTTCAAATAGATAAAAAATGGTAATACTTGTACGTAAGTTGAGTCAATGGTAAATTCAAGATTATCAACAAACTAATAGTGTCGTTAAGGAGGTACCTACAGTGGCTTAAAGAAGTATGCGTACAGTTAACTTGAAACAAAAGAGCATAAAAAATTGTTTGGTAAAAAAATAAAGTTTATTTTGGTATAATACAATTCTATTATATGTCTACTAAACGTGTAATAAGTTTCACAATATTCCGTTAGAAATACAGAAAATGACAGTTGGAAAGTGTGGAAAATAGCTGAGATAAAATAAAACAGGAAAAACGCCAAAATTGGTACTAAAAGTCGTAAAACTTTATTTTTCACCAAACTGTTTTTTTTTTGCGATCTACAGTTATCTGTATGCAGACTTTTTTGAGACACTGTATATTAGTAGATTTAATAGGAATAGGTGTGCACACAGACAAATATCGTCGTTTCAAAATATGATAAACAAATTCAAAAATCTATGTAACATTCTGACACTAAAAAAGTTTTTTTACTAAATTTAAATACAGCTGTAAAATGTTGACAAAACATCCTGATGATTACGAAAAAAAGATACATTAACAAAAAATCTTACACGCATACTAATGAGCTTACACGCATACTAATGAGCACCTACTCACATCGATTCATTTTTTTTAAACAGATAGAGAATCTATGAGAATTTATTTAATACAGATGCTTATCTAATTTATCTGGTTGATAATTATTAATAAACTACTCGTCAGAATTAGCCTAACACTTTTTAGATTAGCGACATTTGCGTAGAGTTTATTCCAGTAGAGACTGGCGTTTTTTAAATTTCGGTAGCCTGTAGAGTTGGTTTTAATGCTTCAAAGTCGCTACGCTGTGACTTAAACGGATCGCCGTCTACTATACTACAAAAACCAACCCCATGTCGAAATATGAATTCGCAAGATTTTACGGCAATTCACAGACTTACGGGATGGATTACGAAGGACGCTGTCGGGTAAAAACTGCATCTCAGCACACATCTCTTCAACCCTTGGTTTTTGGGGTGTGGACGGCGAACCGTGTAAGCCAGAGCGTAGCGTCCTTCGGATCATAGAAACCAACCCTATAGGCTACCAAAATTTAAAAACCGCCAGCCTCTAACTCGAGTAGAACGCAAAAATGACACTGATCAAAATGTGTTATGTTAATTTTGATGAGCAGTTTATATAGTCACGGATATTATTTATTTTATGCTTCTCTTAGGAAATATATACAAAATCCTATGTACGCCTAAAACTACAGATCAACTAGACCAAGCGCAACCGTATCCCCTCACAACAACACACATCCCGCAAAAAAGTTAGCCCATCTACGGGACTAAGGTCGTCCTGAAACACCCTGTGTAACACTATGATACTTCTCCCGATTCATTATTTTGGTTTACTATTTTTATGACGAGGAGAGATTTGTAAATTATTTATATAAATAAGTAACCCTACATGGGAGTATTGTTTTCTTTTGGAAAGGCGTTTTCTTGTAAAACTTCCCTTAAATATTTCTTGAATATATATACTTAACCACATAATGGTACCATACTTGCTCTTCAACAAAATAAAAATTCAATAAACCGTTGTGTGTAAACCAGCCTTTATAACACTATTATAGCCCTTTTACGAAAGGTGGGTCAATTAAATTGAATACACCGGTTTACGTAACAGACAAAGATAACGATAACTGTGACCTCGATATGACACAAATATAGAGACATCCAAAAAAAAACATCATCAAAATTGGCCGAGAAAAAAAGAGTATTTATATTCTTAATCGAATTTATTTAACCTTATTTACTTGTCAAGACTGTCTCATTATATGACAACCATTGTTTATTTTACAAATTGTGAAAGTCACTTGTCAAAAGTTTGACATAACCGAAAAGTTTAGACATGACCGCTATTTCCATCTCTCTCGTTCATAGCCAGAGTTGATGAATTTTTTTTGGATGTCTCTATATAAGGACAACTCTATATATACGAGTACATCAGTATGAATTTGCTATTAATATAAGCTATATCCAGGAAAATCATTAACTCTGTATGAATCAAGTGTAGTTAATTCTGGAGTTGGGATTTGTGGAAGGAAACACAAGCCCCCACTACTTGAAAACATGACTTCATTTAATTCATTCAAATGTCGCAAATTAAACATTTATTTTAAATATTAAATAAAATACGTTATATTAGTCAATAGATTTAAGTCATGTACTTGAACTTAACAATAACTCACAAGGTTACTGCTATTCAGTAGCAATGTGATCGATAGCACATAAATTGTAATCCTACTCCGGAATTACGAAAGTAGGTATTCGAATCAGAAGATTCGACAGTATATAGTATTTATTAAATTACATTTTTATAGAAAAAAAATATTCGTTTATTAGTATACATTCAGTTCTGTTTTATAATCTATCACTATGCATTTACTCATAATTTTTCGTTTAATAAAAAATAAATTTGATAAATAACGGATGTTCATCAGACAAACTTTACGAATACTGCTTTGGCTTTATTTCGTTTGTTACGTTTTGTTATTATATTTGTTTCATTTATTACTACTATCACTTTGCCCTTATTAGGTACAATATTACACTGCCCTTTTCATTAGGTACCACTAGTAAATATTGCAATAAAATAGCACAACTTAGAATGTACAGATTTCTTTTTGAATATCGAAATGGAATATTTCAAAAATATAACTAATTTTATATCAAACATTTTGAAATAACTACGTAATAAATAGCTTTGGGTATAGTTTGTATTATAATAAAAAATCATCTATTAATTACGCGATTAGTAGTATTTCTAATATGAACGGCGTGTACTACTGTCAGGAATTCCCAGTAACTGCTTCACTACTTCAGTTACGTTTTATCTCTTAATCTTTATGTATATTCGGTTTCTGTACAAATTTCTCGTCGAGTCATTTCCTGTAAATGTGTCCATTTCAAGTAAAATACACCACAGAAAACAGAAATGGCAAACGATTCAAGCCGATATGCCATCTAGACAAACTACTGCTCATTATAAAATAACTACCATGCGCCAGAGACGGATCTAAAGGAATTTTTTTATACAAATAATAGAATATGAGAAAACGATATGAGATGATAATTATGATTTTGTAAGTGTTTTTTTATGTGAACACGCATCTTATAAATAAAAAAAAATCAAAATAATCATGTAATTGATAATTTGTTCTTTATAATTATTGGGTAGGGTAGACTGGTTCACAGTGGGATGTTTTTTTAGACATTCCTTTTTAGAAATTTCTAGGAGGAATTTTTAGAAAAAAATAGGGATTTTTTTTTAGAAATTCTTACCGTATATTTAATGTAAATTTACTAAATCTCACTATACACCATTTGTCTCACTATGAATCACGTGGTGATTTATACTGGGATTTATGTTGATTTATAGTGTGATTTATTGTTTTAAAAGTTTTAGTTCCTATTGTTAAATTGGGACAAATCAAGGGGAAATTCAATTTGTCGGGCTACCCGTTCTCTTTTTCCGGAAATATATGGAGTAGGCAGCTTCAGTATGATATCTTCCATAAAGCATATCTATATCGATTTGGTCGTGAAAAACAAATTGATAACAAACTCCTAAGTAACAAGCCATCAAAAAAAGTCATCAAAGTTGGACCAGCACAAAAAGACGTATTTCTATTCTTAATCTTTATTTAATTGTCAAGGCTGTTACATTATGTGACAACTATTAGGTATTTATTTTACAATTGTGACAACCATTTATCACTTTTTTTGGATGCTTCTTTATAAGTGGGGTTATAGATGTTTTAGGCGACCATCACAAATTTGAATTAGAGAAGGCAATTTTCAGAAAAATATTTAGGGAAATTTGAACACGCTAATTAAAATATTGGGTTCATATCACCTACCTCAATAATACATTTTAGTAAAACCACTCAAACCATCGGTCTCAAATGCAGTGGCGGATTTACAAATTTGCCGCCAGTAGGCTATTCAATTTTTGCCGCCCCTACTGACCTCTGAAATTCGATACCCTATTATTATAATTTATTGAATTGTGTGAGTGGACCTAGTAACATTTAGGTACATGGAGAAAAAAATTATAGTAGATTAATAGAACAAAAAAATGAGTGAACATTACTAAATTTAAATTGTAATATTGAAACGCTATTGGAATATTTTAAAAATTCATTATCACATTAGTATATTTCACAGAGCGTTTAGTAATTTTTGATATACAGACGTTAGAGTGTTCAATATACTGCACAGTACTAAATATTGAAATTTTTGTTAAATTTTCGATACTCGTAATATCGAATAATAATATTTTTTTTATTTCTGTAAGACAAACATTTTTGGGCCAAATTTGCCGCCCTAGGCTCCAGCCTACTCAGCCTGCTGGTAAATCCGCCACTGCTCAAATGGCACGTAATTTAGATGGCACAACACCATAGGTTCATCCGCTAAGATATGTTGATAAAATAGTAACAATATCGCAATTCCCATTATGAACACTATGAACCAATGTCACACTATGAACCAATTTACCCTATTACTTTCTTCATTACAACCTTTAACTAGAACTTAAAGGTTTTTTTAAGGAATAGGTTTATTGATGTATCTTATGCATGCTTTCAAACAATATTTGATTATTTTATTTTCTTATGTGCAAAACATACCTATGTCTTGTTGTTACCTACTTAATATAAGTTCTTGACGAACAAATTTATTTTTAATTACCTAATGGTTAATATAAAATCGTCTTAAGTTTGGCTACTTATTAGAATACGTAATGCAATACTTACATATTTAGAACAATTAAATTATTACACGTTATATGTACATGTACATTGTACATACTATGGCTGAATACATATGGCCGAATGTACGTTTATTAGTAGTAAGTTTTCACGACCGTTGTCATTTCATAGAAATTTCTTCCAGATTTAATTGTTACCTTCTACTGTCAGACATGTTTTATTCTTTTCACAGAATCGAAAACATTGGTGAGCACTTGGAGGGAGTTGTTAATCTTCTGAAATGTATATGTAATTCTAGCCCATAGGTCTGCTAAATTTCGAAAAGGGTTTTTTATGTACGGTCAAAAAAAGAAATCGCACGGTATGAGATCGCAGGACCATAGTTCCAGCTAACTGGCATATTACGACTAATGATTCGGTCTTCCGAAAATTCGTCCTTAAAAAAAAGAAAACCCTGAAAGGCGTCGCTTGTTGAATAAACCCACTTGCCATCTACTCTTCTACTATTTCTAAAGTAACTTTCGATCATAAGAGCTTTTTGTATTGCCGTAATTGCCATATTTTATTACCTAAACCCTAATCTAGGATAGCGCTCTCACAATCAGTAGGGTGCTTAAAGATAGCGTTGTGTAAAATTTACATGTATCAGAAAACTTGCATCCTATTAAAAAAAAGCACGGCATTGGATAATTAAAACACAAATACATCTTTATTGAAACATCAGTTTATATTTATGAAAGCGAATATGCAAAAAATCAAAGAAATTAACATTATATGATAATTTGTATTTCATTCTTTCACTTTGCATGGAAAAGTAAATTCTATTTATTGCATTCAGGATTTATAAAAAAAAACTAGCATACATCATAGTAATGTAAACTAGCTAGATCACAAACTATTGTCACAAATTCTTCTAAGTGGAGAGGTATTACCCTAAACGTATTTATTTTTTCTAACTCGCTCGAGGTTGATACACTACTAACCAACGGAGGAATAGACAAAGAGGAGACCAAGATGACGCCACTCAGCTGGACGGGCCGTCATTGTTTAGCCGAATGTGTAAATTTTACACGCCGCTATCCTACTAAGTTTTAATAAAACCCGCAGAAATTGAAAGTTCCACATTCAGGACATGTGAGATCAATTCCTTAGACGAGACCTCCTGAGGGAGTGAGGTTTTTGTTTTCGTTTTGTCTCTTTTTTTTATTTGTACATCAAGATCGAATGTGTGAATCCATGTTTTGAAAATAGAAATCCCATTATTTTTTTTTTGCCAAGTGTTCCTGTATGCATACAAATAATTATATTTACTGACAGCCTAGAATCATGAATAGATCGAGCTCCGGCATAATCAATGCTAATACTCTAGGACAATGATGGAATAGGGGCCTCACACATTAAATATCGATAGGCCTGCGAGTTAGCCAAACCTGTGTCGGGGAACGAGGGGCCGACCGCCTCGGCGACCAGTCCGTCCCTCGCCCCAAAGGGCAATTTATTGCTTATTTACTGTTTTTATTATATTCACAATATTATATTGTCCTGGTTCAGCGAGCTGCTGAATTATACTTTCTTTTTATAAAAATAAAAACATTTTGAAGGGAAAGGAAAGGAATCGATTCCACGGCATTATTTGAGAACGTTTTCTTTTTGGTTTTTTTTATTCCGTTTAAACCTTCAGGAGGGACAATCGCAGGGGCTGATCACAACCGCCTCTCCCTCCTCGGATACGCTCCTACCACCCGCCCGTGGACGATGAGAATTTACCGCGTTTTTGTGGCAATCTGAACCGTAGAGCCGGTCGAGACCGTTTTCGCGTCGAGCGGAGGCCTATAATTTATGGGTCCAGGACCGATGCACATGGACGGACGGACGGATCGGTCGGTATTTAGCGACCCATAGCTCACAATTTGCCCGCTCGGTCGAGGTAGTGTTTAGCCTGTCAGGAGGGCAATTAAACTATGCGGCATGATGGGTCAGGGGGCAGTCAAACATCTGTCTCGCCGTCTGGCGGATCTCCGTCGGAGCCAGGTCCGATCGTAGCCACCCACGAAATTGGCGTCACATGGGCGTACGCGGAGAAGACCCAGGCTAGGGACCTATTTCAAAAAGATACAAGGTGATTCACAAATGTTATACGATACGAAAATTCAAAAAACCGATTTTGGGGTCGCTGAACACGAATCACATCTCAGTTTTCCTCGTTTACCACTAGTTTTTTTAACCTCATAAAACACATTTAACACGGTAACTTGATGACACATGCACACAAACACAAAGCCAGAGAAGGTCATTCCCCTTCTACGTTTTTCAACGCATTGAAAAAATTCACAAATTCTGAGATCAGTATGCAGGATGCATTTACGACTATCAGTTCTTCCTCTAGTAACGAAAATCCCTATGAAAAATACACCATCAGACACCACGTCGTATACTTGGAAGCCCATGTGCCAAACACGTGACTTAGATTAAATTAGTATAGCAAGCTTGAAGCTTTCTAAAGCACTTTCATGGCTTTTGCCTCATTCAGTCCCTCAACCACTACGCTAGGGATGTTCTGTTCTTTAACATCCGATGTTTCGTCAAAGCTAAGCCATATATATCTTGCAATTCCGAGACGATATATTTTTTTATGTCTTCACACAGTGGTGCTATGTAAAATCGTCTAACAGTTGTTTCTGCAGGTAAACTAACTTCACGTACTTTCCACTCACAGCGTTCTGGACAACTTGAACTGAACTCGGGATGATCTACTTTGGCGAATATTACACGCTACCGTCATTTTGACTAAATCCAAGTGAAATGGTCTTTGTTTGTCTCGCGTACTCACGTCACCACTTACACGAGCTTTATGTTTGTCTGTAGCAACATGCCGAAAACATATGTTTTTACATGCCACGTCAGCTCACTGTCACACACGGTACACCGCAGTCCACTGCCATTAATGGTCAGTTCCGCAAAATTATTTATCCAATGCTCCACCATAACATGTGACATACGCTGTCCCGACATTTTTACTTATTCGACGTTTCATACACATGAATGATGGATCGACCAGCGCAGGTTAACTAATACTAAAAAAATACGTCATCAAAGTTGGCCGACCAAAAAAGACGTACATCTATTCTTGATCTTAAATTTATAATCCTATTTCATTGTCAAGGCTGTTACATTATGTGCCAGACATTATTTATTTTCCAATTGTGACAGTCATTTGGCAAAAGTTTGATAACAACGTTTCGAGTTGAGCCTCAACATAACCGCTTGTATTTATCTCGTTCATAACCAGATTGATGACTTTTTTGGATGGCTCGTTATAACAATATTCCAGTTGCGTTAAGACTGGTCTTGGAATATATTATTAACATACGTGCTATAGTTATCACCCAGTAAGCGTTACAATTTAATTATAAAAGTTTATCGTTTGTAAATACACTTTGTCATGTACAAGTGTTTCACTGACAGTTACATTAATTTCCAACGAAGTTCTCCGAAACGCAATGGTAGATTTAATTGTTGAACTACTCATGTCAACAAATATTTTAAAATGTTTTAGAATTTAATTTTAAGTGACGCAAAATATATACTTATTTGAAGCAAACATAAAAAAAAACTTGAAGTACCATATATCTTGAGGCATAATTGTCTAGTAATTAGGTAACTTATTAATATCAACAGTCGAATTATCTCGGAAATAGTCATTTTAAAGATTTTTTAAATCAATTAATTAACCTTTCGAGTACCGGAAAGCCAATACACTGGCTCAAAAAAGCGTGCTTGGCTGAAGATGGTTGAAATTTTGTTCAGTGTCTTATAACCGATGACAACACAATATTCCATGGTTATTTTAAAACCTGGACATCCAGGTCGCCGATAACAGGTATAGCTGGGAGTCATGTCTGAGAAGTTTAGCCTAAGTTTATGGAGTTTTTGCGTTAGTTTTCAAGGCTTAGGACCATGCTTTTGATATGGATATTGGATATGCAGCTCACCGATCAAGGGTATATATGAGAATTATCGATGACTTTGGCATCAGTAAATAAGACCTAGGACTATATCCTTGACCTAGACAACCAAGTCGCAGATGACTAGTATACCTGGGAGGTTGTGACATCGGTCTCAACGATATCACTAAAATGCGTACTTTAAATCATCCACTTTCACGTCGTCGGTGAAATTCTTTTTAACAGGTTTTAACAGGTATATCAATCATTAGCCGGCTGTTTGTCCAGGTCTAGGACATCGTGCTCAACATCAAAAACGAACGATAAAGTCATTTCCGAGAAATTCGTCCCGATTCCTCGGAGATGACTCCGGAGTATACCCGTCATCGGCGACTTGTAGGTACTTCCAGTTCTAAAATTAACTCTCTATTGTATTGTCACTAGCCACAAGGCTCTGTGCAAAATTTTAGCTGCCTATGACAATCGGAAGTGAATTAAATTAACTCTTACTTGAAAACAATACATACTGCCTTACCGTTCCAGATCGGAAAGTCAGCTAGTATACTGACTCATGATCAACAGTTTGCCCGTGATCAGACCATGATATAAGATATATTTTTATTGCATTTTCTGAGGGGCGTTACAAACCCCAAATCCCGGTACTCTAAAGGTTAATGCCCTCGAACTCATCCCTTATACTTGTAATTAGATACAATAAATAATATGTATGCAGCATATTGCAATACATAACTACTTTAGGGTACACCAGAATAAGAATACCACGAAGTAATATTGTACCACTTACCGACTTAAGTACCTATCATCTGGATATCCTTACAAATTTTGCAATTTATTATTGCCTGATCGGATCGATAAATTTATACAGGTACTTGCCATGTTCTATGTTCTCATTATTACGAAAAAATCGCCATCAACGCTAATAAAGCACACGTTAAATTATAGCAAACCACTCCAATCAGTGCTCGGTGGCCGGGAAGATTAGTAGGTACCCACTCGTCTCTAAAAATTTCCTTGGACGAACTCGAGCATAAAACGATTTACTAAGGGGACGTAAACGCTTTCGAGAAATTCATAACTGGCGTCTAATATACCTTATACCGAGGTATGCTTCGTAGACAATTATATTCACTGATCGGATAGTACTCGTATTATTAAGACTTTTGATAATAAAGTAGTGTTGCCAAATAAGACCCACATAAAGATAATTATTTTTATTAGGAACATACAAATAAATACTTTAATAACATTTCTTTTAGGCCAAAAAATAATTTGAACTCTCTACGAATTTATGTAGGAGTACCTAGGTACTCTTAAATTAAGAAACACTAGTGAATACACATTTAAGAAACAAAATAAGTAATGTTAATTCATTATCGAGTAGACAATCCAAAAATGTAGCATTTATAAATAAAGCGTCTCATCTCGCAGCCGAACAGAGTGGAACTCAGGTCACTATTAATACAAATAATAATTACATCATAATATATAAAATACTGAATGGAGAGACAGGTGTCGCAGAATAGGTCTCATCTTGCCGATATTACACTTTCACTAGGTACCTACTTTTTGCAGTTATACCTCGATGATTATCATTTAATAATTTTAGTTTAATTTAACCGTTAACGCAAGTTAATTTAATAGTTTACACAACGAAAAATCCTTTCAATGTCTATTTTCAAAACAATATAGTACGAGAAATGATAACTAGTTAGATTATAGAGTATTATTAGTTTTTTTAATTGATAGGTATACTCGTATTTCATTTACCGTTTTGTATGTTCATTATTGTATTATTTTATATATTCTGTGAACTATCGCTTTGTAATCATGTGACCTGAGTTCGACTCTTGCGGCTCGCCAGAATAGATATAGAGACATCCAAAAAAAACGTCATCAACTTTGGCTATGAACGAGAGAGATGGAAATAGCGGTCATAGCGGTCTAAGCTTTTCGGTTATGTTAAACTTTTGACAAGTGACTGTCACAATTTGTAAAATAAACAATGGCTGTCATATGATGTGACAGTCTTGACAAGTAAATAAGGTTATAAATTCGATCAAGAATAGAAATACGTCTTTTTTTTCTCGGCCAACTTTGATGACGTTTTTTTTTGGATGTCTCCATACTTTAGTTATAAATATTGTCAAGTATGACATCTGTAAAAGTGACAATATATTAGCAAGACCACAGATCAAAAACCAACTAGACCCAGCCACACAGACAAAAAGAACAAGCACAAAGAAAGTTCGACCTCATAGCCTCATTTTTAGTCGTTCGCAGAGTTTGCCCTGTGAATATCTCCCGTTGTTTAGCAAATATTTTTTTGATAAAGCGAGAAATAATTAGTAACTGCAACGTATCTGGCTCTGACTACTTGCATCTGGTGTAGATGCGACGTTATTACAAACGTACAAGCACATTTGCATAGTATAATTGCTTTCCATTAGTTGGAATTATGCAAGTTGTTTCACTTCCCCCTCATTTAGTTACGTAGCGGCAAATAATGCGTGTTTGCTTTGATGATTTTTTTATGTATACTAAAAGTTTGTGGTCGACTGTACGTACTGATTATAAAACAACGTAATGAAGGAAAATCATTTCGCGAAATCGGGAATTTAGTAAAAAGACACTGCAGAACAATTAAGAAAATTGCCTATAAATATACAGATAGACAAAAGGCAAAAGGCAGCAGTAAGTGCAAAACGCCAAACTCGTGGGTTTCAGTTTACGAAAAAATACTTATTATCCGTCCTTAAAGTGTTTTGGATTATTGTCCTTTTCATGGATGAGAGAAAATTTAAAATCTGTTTGACCACCAAATATTCAATCACCAGCATGAACATTAACCAATCGCAGCGATGATTGGGATAGGAAAGTTATAGGAATATGTCTTTACACATATTATTGTTTAAGTTTAGGTTACTGAATACACCTCGGTACATAATAACAACTAAATATTCCAATAACTTACCTTAATCTTAGCAAATTATCAATTTGCTAAGCTAAATAAACAGCGAACCAATTGTCATGGAATCCTCAAAAATGGCCATGGTCAAACGTAAGCGTATTCGGCGGCGTATTTTCGAAACATTACGTCACATATGCCACTATCCAATAAAATTATATTATCACTAATCATAATCACTTCTATTCACTTGATACTTTTTAATTAACCAGATAAAATACACGATAGAATCTTGTGAAATTCCTTAGAAAGCAATATCCTTTATTTGAAGCAGTAAACGCCATCAGCAGTAAAGTGTCATCGACAGTCTTCTTCTACTAATATATTAACTTTGTATTTTAGGCAACTATTGAAAAACCAGCCAACATACCCGTCGTACTGGCATCGCCGAGCGTCCTCTACCAAACGAGAATTGGAGGATACCAAGCGGAAATATCACTCCCTTTAGGAATGGTCGTAAATGCGGTGTTTAAGAATCAGCATTGGCTGTACGTTCAAACTCCACACGCTGAAGAGGGATATGTGAGTTACGCTGCCTGCCTTCCATTAGGTAATTTTGGTTTTATTACATCACCACTAGGGTCCGGAAAGTGTGCTACAACACAGGGTCGGATTTGTAATACGTCATGTCATTGACGGAAGGACATATGAGATACCAAAAAGACAAGAGAAGTAAAATTGTACATACTTGTGATATTCAGAAACACCGACTGTCTTCATTGCGTGAGCGTATGTTGCCACAACCAGTAGTCTTTGAGCATTTCTTCTTGTTAAACGTGATGGATTTGGCCTGTACATATGGTTGTAGAAGGAAAATGATCGTTCTACATATACTGAAGTTAAAGGTGCATATTCAAAATAGTTCACATGGACAGAGGAACGGACACCACGCATATTATTTTCACGAATTTTGCACAGTTGTTTGTTGTCATTAACATCAGTGCAATATTATTTTCTACATATATAAAACTTTACTACTATTTTTATTCTTTTAGCCGTTGCTTGTAAAACCCGTTTACTAGCTATATCGGTCGAGATATCTGAAACACCTAAAATTCGTATCAAAATATTAACGATCGCAAAAATACGTTCTGTCTGTCAGCCACAGAAATTTATTGCGTATGTCTTCTTTGAATGTATTTCCCATTACATTTCAATATGTCTTCTGTAAATATGTTTTACGCAACATGTCACTAGTAGGCAATGGAAAATCAAATCGGATACATATTTGGCAAAAAAACGTCTATTGTCGACCACGTTCCACGAAAGGCTACATGCGTAAAACATTTTGCACAAATCAAAACGAAATTCATCTTTTGTAATAATACCAGTAATATTTTGTTGATGGATATTCGAATCTAAATGTATTTCGCAATATTGAAGTCTACGAAATATACACATATATTGACAATTGCGAGGAATACATAAAATATGTGATCCGTCTATTGTAAAATCCTCATTGTAAATGTTCGCGTCATTATTGCAAAAATCCACACAAAATATGTAAATACCCTACATGAACTGAAAAAGAACTATGTACATGGTACAAAATACATATTTATACACGTTTATTAGTTAGTCACTCACGACTAGGGTTCAGAAAGTTTGCTCTCACTCATGTTAAACTGCATTTATCTATCCAGTGCTCCCGCACGGGATCGGCATACTACGCGCATACGCCAGGCTCTGTGCGGTGGCAAGCAATACACGCGTATATAATTTACAAGCTGCTTAAAATATACGGTTTATACTTTAATTATCGTAGAGTTTTATAGTGCCGACCATACGTTAAAACACATAGGGTAAAATACCCAATTGTTGGCATCTGACCAATGATTGGCACCTTAGTAGGTTTTGTTCAATTTTTTAAATATTCCGCCAAAAAAGTATTGAGTATGTTTTGTTAAAAAAAGATATAGGTAGACACTTTCCCGTTATGGTATGTATATAGTGTTCAAGTGCGCAGGCCCAAGATGGCAACGAAATTGTAATACATTTGTGTCGGTGCCACAAGAAGTGTGAAATTTAGCGTTTAACGGCAAGAAGTGTACCTCAAAAATTATGACATTTGATAGTTTAACTAGTAAGCGACTGTTGCAGGTGTTTCTTTAATTAAAATTAAATATGTACTAAGTATTATTCAGAGGTTAAATAAAAAATTGGGCAAATGTTGTGAGGTTTTTTAGGGTGCCAATTATTGGTAAGATGAAAACGTTAATTTCCAGTAATTGGCCCGTATGGCAACAACTAGATTTATTCGAGTAAATAAGATGACTAATTGTTGGCACACATCAATTTTCACACAACAATCATTGCAATAAACACAAAAATATCAGACTCTGTTATTTAGAAAACAACTAAACAGTTTACTCTATGATTTCTGAATTAAATACAATTATCAATACAAATTATACGTTTTATTATTTTTATCATCCAGGTAATTTACACCTTCCCAAGTTTTTTAAACTTGAAAGGAATAACTTTTTTTTCAAGTAAAAACACTTTCAAAGTACCCTACTTCTTATTTTCTCTAGATGCCAACAAATACTTCCAAAGAAAATTCCAGAAAGCGATACAGTGAAGAAGCACTGAAAAATAAACATAGTCAAAACGTTACATTAAAAGAAGCAAGAAGAAACCTCAGTTGCACTACTACCTCAGTCTAAACAAAAGAATTTTGAGGTGGAGAGAAAAAAAAAGAAAAGTATCTTGGACTTCCTTTAAAAACCAAAAGCTCTTGAAACGAAAGGTAACCGAAATTCGGAAAGAACATCATTCAATTTGTCTTAGTTTCATCAGCATATAAAAAAAGTCTCGAAGAAAAAAGAAGTGATAAAAAGAGAAAAAGAGAGAAAAAATAGGAAAATAAGTTGAAGACAGCAAGACGCACAGATGAAAAATTACTAGAAAAAAGCAAAGGTACAAGAAGTTCGTCAAAGAAACAAAAAAAAATAAAAGGCTTTACTAGAAATGAAAATATCTTATTGTCAGACAAACGAGAATGTTCCATGGAAATAAATACAAGAAAAAGATTAGAAACAGACATAAACGAGAATGAATATGACATAGTAAAAACTTTTATTAATGAGACAAATACAAATAGCAAAGTTGAAGGTAATAGTTCACCTTATAGTTCACCAATAGTAGCTGACATTAGTTTCAGAAGTAATTTTAAAAGAAACCAATTCCAACACTGAAAGTCACAAAATAATTTTCACAACAAAAAAATTTTACAATTTTGCAACTATGATTCTATGATGAGATGCAGAAATGACGAATCAAAAAACTTTTTTGTTTACTAAGGTTTGTGTTATATTTGTACACGGACTATAACTTTCTGTAATTAGGTGTTTAGGAGGAATTACGTGTCAGAAATGTAACAGAACATATACTACACTCTTTGTTTAGAAAAAAGGGGTTATTCAAAGAATTTTTCATATGTAAATCGTGCATTATCTTTCAGTTGTGATTTAATAATAAAAAAAGTAACAAATAAGAATAGGTATCTACTTTTTGTTTATTTTATTATCAACCCCTTAATTGTCTCCCATGTCAACAATTAGGCTGCCAACAATAAATGAGGTGCCAATTACTAGCACATATTCCCCTGCCAATAATTAGTATTTGGGTGCCAACAACTATTTAAAAAAATGAAACTTTAGGCTTAAAGTGCCAACAATTGGGCATTATACCCTATTTCCAGACGCTACTCACGACACAAAATATTTTTAAACTCGGCGTTCTACCAGCGATCCGCTCACATCAAACGAATGTACTACGGAATATACGGAATCGTGGCACACCGTGTAACTAAACTGCGTACAGGTTTCCAGAAATCCCAACACGGGAGAGTCTCAGTGCGCGTTTCTAGCTACGGTCAGTGGCATACGTATGCAAGGGCAATAAATACACGCGTACATAATTTACAAGGCGCTTAAAAAAATACGGTTTATACTTTAATTATTTATCATAGAGCTGGATAGTGCCGGGGTGTATAAGGGAGTGTATAAGGGAACGGTTAAGAATTTTTTTTAAGTGTATCGTTTTGGGAGGTGGATATGTTGAACAGTTTGGAATTTGTTATTAACGTTATTTGTTAGTGAAATAAATAAGTTATTCAAATTTTGTAACCTACGTTAATCAGTTTTTTGATATTCAAAAAAGGGATTAAGTAGTTGGTTTTTAGGGATGCTGAAATAACAAAAATGATTTAAAATAAGCCTTAATATACTTCTTATATATATCTCGAAAAATCGACCACTTTCCTCCCACTAAAACAATACGCCAATGTTAAATGAAAATTTTAACTATGCTATTTTTTTTATTTTCTCAATACTCACTTACCACCCAACTTTGAAGAAAATCGCATTATTAATAAAGAGAGATACGGGTGGATTTATGAAAAGCGGGCAACACTGTATAAAGTTTTTTCTATTTATTATAATAAACACTGTAGGTCAGTGGCGGCTCGGCAGGGGATGCAGAGGAGACAATGCCTCCCCTGTGAAAATTACAAATAAGTTTTTTTTGTATAAACCTACTATACTTTAATTTTATTTAATAAAATTGAAATACAATATACTACCTATAATACTTTAATTACCCTTCATTCTTAAATTCATATATCGGGTAAAAAATTAATTTCTAAAAAAAATCTTAAACATACGTATGTAAAAGGAGTTCCTGCACTATTATTTGCAACATATTAACCCTCATAAACGACCCAGCGCCTAGTCTATCGCCGTGGTGGCAAGCCTCCGGTGCCAATGTTTCCACATATGTATTTATACGGATAGGGGCTTCGGACTTCGTAATCACCTGCGTTGCTAACAAATTTAACCCTTAACGCCAGTAGCATTAAAGGTCATTTAAAAAACTGCATAGCGGAGGCAAACACGCCCACCTCCCACCTCTCACACGTAATAGCACAGAAAGCGAGTTATTTGATTTCATGAACCTAACAACCTAACCTACAAAATCTAATAGCTTTTAGTGTTCTGTGTTTTGGAAATTTTCGTTGGAAAGTGCCGTTATTCTTGCCGGGTTTTTTTGAGTGGTATAGGAGGGTAATAATAATTATTTAAGTATACCATATTACTTATGTACGTAAGTCATTATTTGAACGTTTTATTTAATTAACTATACAATATTATAATGGAGGTAACTGGCGAGTGTAGCAGTTTGTTTCATAAAAATAACAATAGGAGTTGTCATGACACTCAAATAAACATTCGAACCTGCAATGATACTGTTGAGTATCATATAAAGTACAAAGGAGGGGTTTCGATAAGGCCCTTTATCAGCCCCCCTAAATCATATTTTTTTTAAATATCATCCTACTGGAGTTACATCTTGGTATTGCCACTGCAAGGTTGGAGCACGTGTTGTTGGATGTTGTGCTTGCATAGCTTCAGTGTTGTATTTCCTTAGCTATTATAGGCATTCGGAGCGTCAACAAGTAAAGTACTCTTCTCACTACGAAGATTGTATTCAATATGCTGCAGCTGGATGGTCAGATCAAGAAGAAGAGGACTACGTAATATATTAATGTTTTTTGCACCTTGTATAAGTTTGCTTTGTCAAAAAAAAAAACGATAATTATAATATTAATTAGTATATTTTGTCACTTCATTCTCATCAACTGTAAATCAAACATATACCTTAAACACATAAATATTGCTGAAAATTGGCTGATGCTATATATATTTGTAAATTTTAATTGTAGTTCTATAAACACAATATTAAAATAAAAAAAAAAATCAGAGGGGCCGGTAAAGGGTCTTATTGAAACCCCTCCTTTAGTCGCCTGTCTTATGACGTTAAATTTTGTTTGTTAAAGATTTAAGAGTACCACTGCCAGATCTAAGTAAAACTTTAATTAATTTTAAGGCGGCTCGTAGTTTTGTTAATACGTGATATGATAAAAATGTAAATGGCTAAGTGGTTCTTTAACTTTAAATAAATTATTGTATTGGCCGTGTGTATTATTTTCAAATCCTGGAGATGATGCTTGGACAAAGTCTGGATTTGATAAAATCTTAAAACTTTATCTCGTTTAGTTGACACATTCAAAAAGTCAGGAACATATTAGTTGTGTTTGTAAATTACATTTTTTAGGCAAACAAAATATTATCAATGTACTCAATTCAGTCCGTCAAATCTAAATTGACGCAGTCCTCGCAAAAATCTATATGTCTGTATTTATTTCACTGCATCTTTTGAGTGTTAAATAATTTGACGGAAACAAATAGAGGTCTTTCTCCCTAACTATGCGGCATATTACTAACAATGTTTACCAACACAAAAATTTAGGAAACATAATTTTTTAAAAAATATGTTTGCCTCTACTACTGCTCTAGGTAGATGTAAAAATATAAATAAAAACCCTGTATCTAATGTAATGTGATTTTCTAAAACTACAATCAATTTTGACTATTCCAGGCATAATACCCCCGCGGGACGATGACAAACCGGCGCCGTGTTGGGAGAAGAGCACCGACGTCTTCCCCAAGCCCTCGGGCAACATGACCGACACGGAGAAGCTGAGCAGCAAGTCGGACTGCGGCGCGGGAGGCCGATGCAGGAGTCGGTCCCGGACTGCGTCGAGCATCTGCGGGGAGAGGAGCGTCGACAGGCTGTACCTGCGGGCAGCCGCCGTAGCCAAGAGCAGGGGCGTGCGGCAGACTTTGCTGGTGATAGTGAGCGACTTCGACGGAGGACGTGACAACGCGATTTCGGTGACCAAAGGGGACGTCGTGTCGCTGTTGGACGCCAACGTGAAGGGATGGTTCTACGTAAGGAGCAAGGACGGCGCCGAGGGGTTCATACCCGCAGCAGTAGCGGGTCACGGTTTCTTGTAAATACATTGTGTTATGTTATTTATTTTCAATAAAATATTAAAGAGGGTCGTGTAACTTATTTCAATTTATAAATATGGGGACGAGTGGCAGCCTCATATTTCTTTAGTTAGTAATATTAAAATGTTCAATTTATAGGAGCTATCTTTCGAATTGAAATTTATAGGAGTAGAGTCATGTGGGGCAAGAGTGCGCATTTTTTATTTTAATTGCCATAAAATTGAAAAGTTTCAAGTAAAATAAAATAAGACAAAGTATTTTATTTTAAGTGTTTATTAATTCTAACAAGTACAAAAAAAACCAAATCAAATGTACTTACTTGTAATTTTGGAAAAAAAAATTAAATAAAACTTTAGAAAAATGCGTACACTTACCCCAACATGGATATGTGTGCGCAGTAGTGCGGGTAAGTGTACGCAGTTGTAGCAACTGAGACATTAGTTTATTTAAATATAATTTAACTATATTTAACATGAGTTTCGTTAAACCCCATTGCTCTAGTAATGTTAGTCTGCGTGGGTTGTCGTAATTTTAAATCAGGGTGTCTTTTTAAAAAACCATATATCCAATCACGCCCAGCCATCTTTGAATTTCTATTAAAACGGTGAGGAATATGTTTTTTGTTTCAGAGTATTCGTAGATCAGTGTCCGTAGAGTGGTCATATTTAGACTGTAATAAAGATCATTACATCAAATTAAATTTAAATAATTATATATATATCATTTTCTTGTTCATTAGTAGATGTTGGCAAAAATCTTCCTAATTTATCAGCAGTTGAGTCAGATTTTAACCATTTTCTCAGAGTACTTTCTTTCATTCCAACTTGTTCTGCTGCCTTCCTTTGACTTAAACCTTGAGCAATTAATAATTTTGCAGCATCAAATTGATCTTTAGTAGCGACGCATCTGTGTGGAGCCTTCCGCTTATAATTTCGAGGCATATTGTTTTTTATAGACCGTCAGTCTTCACTAAAAAAAAAAAATAATATTCCAATAAATATTCAAAGAACTGTCGTAGTCGGGGTAAAAGTACGCATTGAAATATGCGCACTCTTACCCCACACACTCATGCGCACACTTAACCCTAATCGCCTGTTCGGATTTAATTTGAAATTACACATTATTGCGTCACTTTATAAAGTTTTGTAATTTCAATCCTCAAGCTAGATACCCTCATAAATATATCTGTATACAATTAATAATAATCACTGTAATACAAATATAAATGTATTTAAATTAAAAATTTGAAATCGAAGATTTTTAACAAAAAATTTTACTTACCAATGCTTACAAAAGTACGTAACCAAGGCGGACAAGACGCAAGTCTTTTGTCCAACGTCGAAGTGAGTACTCAAGGCCGTGGGTTCCTCTTCTCTAATCTAAACGGTTTCAGAAATAATAAGACTGCGCACACACTTGCCCCACATGACTCTAGGAGATATGATAGGAAGCTCCAATAATCTACATTACACAAAAGTACTTAGGAACTTATGTATTCTATTTTGTTAAAACCTATTACTTTATCCATAGCAAATGGTATGTCCAATTCTTCTTGTTACTTATAGAAAAAAATTGTGCAATGAGCACATTCCGCTTCTATTATAGTGTTTCAGTGTTTTGTCGCGGGACCTTAACACGTGATAGAACTTAAAATTAATGCAAAAAGCTTATGTAAACATAGGTCGAGATTTTAGAGAATTTGAATACCACTGTGGTATTCAAATTAAATTTTAAAAACAGATCTTTTTAAATATCGTAAACATTTTTCAAAGTATTGCACTCAAAGTTAGTACACGGAGGTTTTTTGGCATGAGAAAACCTACTATTAACACAGTTTTAGTATAGCCGCTAGAGGGCGCTCTGTATTGTAGGCTTTACGGATTAAAATGACCATATTTTTTAATGCACTTTATATATCTTTTTATTAAAAGATCTTATTTTACGTGCTTTTCTGAACAAAAAAGGTGCACTTGTAAAAATCGCAAGTTTCATTTGAACATTTTGTTGTTATTAAAGCTTTCTACTTAGATCTAATAACCACCCCCTAAAATATGGCGTCCCCATGCTTTCGTATCGTATCGTATCGGTTGCTTGTTCAGTCTGCTTTATCACGTATATTTTAATGAAATTAAAAGTAGGCAAGACGTTTTTCTCTGGCATCCCATATCGTCGTTTGCCAGGATGGGCCCATAAGCGAGAGAGGACTCGGCTAGTAGTCTCGTTTCGTTGTTGAACGCGCGCGTTTGCATTTTTCATGTTCGACCAAATTCACTAAAACCGTGAGTTGCGCAACAGATAAACAGATAATGCTGCGCAACAGATAAAGAACGAAAACTATAAGTAAATAACTAGTAGTAATAAAACTATAACGAAGTAATGGTGGTTTCACACAAAAATTTTTAGTAAAAAATATAAATTTAGTAATAAACAAAAAATTTCAACCTTCTTTTAAATTACCCCTTTTTTGCCGCCAAATTTTTTTTTTTAAATTTTTATAAAAAATAATTTTTTTTTCTTCTCCGGGTTTTTTTTTTCCAAAAGGAGGTTGTTTTTTTTTTTTTTTTTTCTTTTTTTTTTTTTTTTTTTTATAATTTTTTTTTTTACCCCCCTAAGAGTATACGACAGTTGTACAAAAACGTAATAAAAGTATCGTATAATGGGGAGAGAAAGTTTAATTACCTGACTAAGAATCTAATATAAAAAGAGTACGGTTATTAACATGATAATAAGATACGAGTTGAATTAATGTAACTATAATAAACAGTAATTAATTTTTAATAAAATTCTTATTCTGGCTTCTTATGATTGGTTTTGCGGGGTTTTTTTCCTTCCCCCTCAAAAAAATTTTTTTTGGGTTTTTTTGGGGGGGGGGCCCCCCCCCCCCCCTTTTTGGGGGGGGGGGTTTTTTCCCCCCCCTTTTTTCCTTTTTTTAAAAAGGTGGTGGGGTTCCACAACTCGCGGTTAAAGTAAATTTTGTTGAAGTGTATAATAAATATTTAGAAAATATAAGGGATTGCCTACCTATTTTATTACCTATTTATTTTTCTGTTATTGTACTTATTAACTAGGAGAGGCGCACTCCTATGTCGAGCAGAGACGACACCTCGTTTTAATTATCACTAATTTTTGTTAGTCAGTTCAATGATTTTTTCACATCGGGTTAAAGATTAATCAGAATGTTAGTTTTGAAAAGTAACATCCAACACTTTTGAAGCAGCTTATTAATAAACCAATAACTATAGCCAAACATTGAGGGCAAAGTCTCCCTGTACCAAATTCTCATATAATCCTTACAGAAATGGTTAATATATCTACAAAAATGTAACTCTAGAGACGACCTACTTCTAATGAAGATATAGAATAATAATAAAATAAAACTGGACATTTTCCACGAAACACCGAACTATCTACACTTTTCTCGACGCGCGTCTCGCCAACCAAGTTGGCATCTTCAGGAGAAGAGTAAAACTAAATTCTCTACCTACATACTTGCACTATTTATACCAAATTTTGTTGCCACGGTTCACTGAACTGTAACTGTCTTTGTTTATCAGAGCAAACAGTGGACTGGTGGGTATCGGTTCATTGTCCTTATTCATACTATTGTTACACTTAATGATTTCTAAACTTTCAAAAGCATCCAACTGTCTACTGTTTGTTACATTTCTAATTAATTTTAAATTATTTATGTCTATCCTATGGTTGTTGTCAAAAGCGTGTTGGGCAACACAAGATTTTTCTGTTCTGCCATATTTCAAATGAGCCATGTGTTCTTTAAATCTAGTCAATATAGATCTTTTTGTTTGTCCAATATACTTTTGATCACAATCTTTACAACTCATTTCGTATAATCCTGACTTTTCGTTATTGTCGAGTTTGTTTTTGGGGTTACCCTAAAGCGTCTGTAGTTTACTTTTAGAATTATAAACTACATTGATATTAAAAAAAAAACGACTTTTCCACAAACACCAACTACTACACTTTTCTCGACGGCGTTTCGCCAACCAAGTTGGCATCTTCAGAAGAAGATTAAAACCATGAGTATACTACTAGAAGATTAAAACCATGAGTTTTAATCTTCTCTGAAGAAACTTGGTAATAGATATATTCATTATATAATTTATTAAAAAGAAAAAAACATGAGTTTTAATTTTCCTAATGCATAAAAAGTTAATTTTAAATCATTTTTTTTTAATGTATATTATTTTTTAAAAACTTTATTAGTAGTAGGGAAGAATTTATTTATATTTAAAAGTAATTAAGGGTTTAAATATGTCCTTATTAACTATCTATTAAATGGACTGAGTATCCGATATTCTTACCTATATACATCAGACTCTAATTGTTTCTCACTAGTTCTAATAACTAATACTCTAAAATGGAGTTGTTAATTGATTTAACAAACGGTGAATTTAAAATTAAAACGGTCATTTAATGTTGCAAAAGTTTATTTATCTATGTAGCTGTTAATTGTGTTCCACTTCATATGTAAATTTTATAGTAAGGAAGATGTCGTCCACATACCTGAACCAAACTCTAGGGAAATATTCGAATTTATCTTTTACTTCTGTCTCAGATTTACTCATAAAAAAGATTTGCAATGAAAGGTGGCAAGGAGTTGCCCATTGCAGTTCCCTCATGTTGTTGAAAATATTCACCATTATACTGAAAACAATTTTGATTCCTACAAATACTAGTAAGCCGAATGTTCCTTAATAATTTTATCGTCTAAACCATTTAATTCGAGTAATTCCCTGAGGTAGTCCAAAGTTTGCGGGATTGGAACACTTTTTTTTTTAAATATTAATATCAATGTAGTTTATAATTCTAAAAATAAACTACAGACGCTTTTGGGTAACCCCAAAGACAAAATCGACAATAACAAAAAGTCAGGAATATACGCAATAAGTTGTAAAGATTGTGATCAAAAGTATATTGGACAAACAAAAAGATCTATATTGACTAGATTTAAAGAACACATGGCTCATTTGAAATATGGCAGAACAGAAAAATCTTGTGTTGCCCAACACGCTTTTGACAACAACCATAGGATAGACATAGATAATTTAAAATTAGTTAGAAATGTAACAAACAGTAGACAGTTGGATGCTTTTGAAAGTTTAGAAATCATTAAGTGTAACAATAGTATGAATAAGGACAATGGTCCGATACCCACCAGTCCACTGTTTGCTCTGATAAACAAAGACAGTTACGGTTCAGTGAACCATGGCAACAAATTTGGTATAAATAGTGCAAGTGTGTAGGCTAGAATTTAGTTTTAATCTTCTCCTGAAGGTGCCAACTTGGTTGGCGAAACGCGCGTGGAGAAAAGTGTAGTAGTTCGGTGTTTCGTGGAAAACGTCCAGTTTTTTGTTTCTACGCCGAAGGTTCCAGTACCCACTATATATAGAATAATAATTAAAAAGAAACAAATATTTTTACTCAAAGATGGTGTCACAAATAACAGCAACAAATGAGCATGTTTTATAAAAACTTGCTTGTGTATAAACCACGACACGACATCAGTAAAGTGTTTTAAGATATTGTATATAAAGATTGGGAACCCCAACGGACCAAATTGAACAAAAAAAAATGTAATAAATATAGAGTCAAATATCAATGGTTAAGATAAAAATGAAAAATACCCATAAATGAAAAATCATAGCATATTCTCGATTACTAAATGTGACGGGAAATACGAAATGATGTACTATGTACAGTACTAACTAAAAGAAGTCACATGTAAACATAAATGAGAAAATCACAAACGTCACACTAAATGGGACAGTTATTAATCAGTCTTGTGTTTGTACTTAGAATGTATGTATGAACCTACTCAAAATAAAATATCAAATAATAACAGCTTTTGCAATAATGAATGATAAAACTATTTTCGTAAATGTTGAGTAGATATTTTACCATATGTTTATATCATTGGTTTATTTTTTTGATCCTCTTTCTATACAATTACTAATAATAATAAATAAAATATAGAGATTTTATAATATAGAGGATAAAAAAGGAAGCACACGATATTATAAATAATATGTTCTATTCAATATAAGCGACTTAAAAAGCATAAAGTTGTTCAAATTTCATCCTCTAATCACTTTGAGGAAAAATTTGAAATAACTCGAAAACAGTATATTTTGGGTAACGAGTATAAAGGGAATAAAAAAAATTAAGCAAAAGAAATGATAAAATATAGTCCTTTGTATATACTTACAATAAGCGACTTTCTAATGGACAAATTTGTTCAAGTTTGATCCTCCATTTTGAGCACCCTGTAGTTTTTTCTGAATATCTAGAGACCTTGAGAGTAGGTTCAACCTTTCATACTTACATGAAAAAAATCAACCGTAGAATTTTACCTTTATGGATATTGCTACTTTTTTTTAGGATTTAAAATTTCATTTTTTTTTTCTTAATATTGATATATCTCGAAAACCGTTCATTTTAGATATATAATGATTATTAGAGCGACTCTAAAGTTAATGCCTGCCTCATTGGTTCTCAGAAACGACTTTGAGTAAAAGTGAAATACAGTGCAACCTCGATAATTCGGATCTCAACAGACCGGATTCTTCGTAATTCGACAACCATTTTCATTGTATTGTGTACTTTATAATCCGGATTTGACAGTACTCGTTATTCCGGACCTGTGTTTTAAATTACATTCTAGAAGTCTAACTTCAAATAAATAAACTAAAATCGCCGGTAAGGGCGATAAAGCCGAATATACAGAAATGGAAACACGTTTATATGCATGGTTCTGTACACAATGATCAACACACGTCCCGATTTCATATGAAATTTTATCTGCCAAAGCAAAAACAGTTTTATACCGAAACTTATGGCAATGACAATTTTGCAGCTAGCAGGAGCTGGATTTCTAATTTCAGAAAAAGGCATGGTCTGCGTTCCTTAAAAGTGTGTGGCGAAAAATTGTCCAATAATCAAATTGCCGTCAATCCCGTCATAACTGTACTTGCAGGAAAAATAAAAGAATTGGATCTCACAGCTACTCAAATTTATAATGCAGATGAATCTGCCCTTTATTGGAAAATGTTGTCTGAAAAACCTTGGTTCGTTCTCAGGAAAAGACTGCACCAGGTCGAAAATTAAGCAAAGAACGCATAACATTTCTAGCGTTACAATGCTGATGGTTCTTAAAGCTCTTAAAAATTAAAGCTCTTAGTAATAGGAAGGCCAAAAACCCTAGAACATTTAAAAATGTCAACCTACCTGTTGAGTACAAATCCTCTTCCAATACATGGATGACAACCGCAATTTTTGTATAGTGGTTTCAAAGTTCATTTGTTCCTCAGGTTAGGAGACATTTAAGAAGTCTTAATTTGCCTGAAAGAGCCCTTTTAATTGTTGATAACGCTTCAAGTCATGGAACTGTAGAAGAGTTGACTAGTGAGGATGAGAAATTTACATCAATCTTTCTTCCATCAAATTGTACAGCACTTTGCAACCTACGGATCAAAATGCCATCAGACTGACAAAATTATTTGACCGGAAAGTCTGTAGCCCATATTTTATCTAAT
The DNA here is from genome assembly GCA_029963805.1 of Aromia moschata. Lineage (NCBI taxonomy): Eukaryota > Metazoa > Arthropoda > Insecta > Coleoptera > Cerambycidae > Aromia > Aromia moschata. Next base: position 383,833 of record JAPWTK010000426.1, read on the forward strand.
AATGAAAAAAAATATTGTTAATAATCAAAAATCTCACAAACATGGAATAACTGGCTTGACAATGATGAAGCTTTGTTACCACTTGAAGACATAAATGTTGCAAACGAACATCATGATAGTGACAATGATGATCCAGTGTTAAATACAAAGAAGACTGTTAAACATGAAGAGGCAATTAAATGTTTTATCTATGCATAAAGTGGGGCAGAAGAAAACGATGTCTCGAACATGATGTGATTACACTTCAGAGATTAAAAGAAATGGTTTTCTTTGAAATGAATCAAAAAAATGTTAAACAAACAAAAATTACTAATTATTTTACAAAATAATATAACTGTAAGTTAGTTTGTAGTTGTTTTGTATTCTGTATTACCAAATAATTATTTGTAATAAACTATTTTGAAGTTTTATTTCTCTTTTAATAACAAACTGTCCCACTTCGGCAATCTGAATTATTTGATTATCCGCATCACCGCGGTTTTTATTAGTTCGGATTATCGAGGTTGCACTGTACTTTTATTTTTAATGTTTAGGTGAACACAACTTCTTTACTCTTATGATTGTTTTGATATTCTGATTGATGATTTTAAAATTTTAATTTCACACAAATACCTATTCCGTTTCTGAAATTTTTTAGTGAATCTACATTATAAAATTAAGTAACTACAACTACTAAATTAAAAAACTACAAGAAAAATGAAAATTTTGTAAAGTGGCTGAAAATAAGGTTTTTACTCATTCTCATTTTGCTCATTCTTCTTTTTTTTTTGGTACCTATAAAAATTTTTTCTATATGGGTCTAATAATTGACTTCACATTTCACCAACTGCCACTGCAGTTGGTGAAATGTGAATCTCCAAATATAAATGAAGATAATGAACATTGCTTGTTGGCAACATTTTAAACATTTTGTTTTTGTAATTATGTAGGTAATTTCTTAACTGAAAAACGTGCTTTTACTTAAAGCACAGTCTTACAAATAACATTTTCGAACAATACATTTAAGGTGTGTAATAATGTTTATGTGTTATAAAGTAGGCAAGGATAAAAAATATTTTGCATAAAAAAACAATTAATAAAAAAATTTAATTGTAAGACTCTTACAAAGTGATTCAGTATAGAGAAAGTTGTTGATTTCTGTACATGAAATTACTGCATATATCAATTTTTGGACTTGAACCAGCAATGCTTAAGACTTCAAAGGGCTCCGTCTGATGGATTATGCTGTAGGTTGTCACAGCAGAAGTTGGTATTTCTGATATTATATCACCAATAAAACTCATTTGATAAAAAAGTTTTGATCTGCCACCAGCAAATATTTTATCACTGAATATTTCTGCAACGTGAATCCCTTTATCTTCAATGGGGAATATGGTCGAATTTGTTAGAAATCTGTAATGCCCAGATAAACGTGGACCACCACCACATAGCTACAAGAAAATAATAATAATAATAATTAAGTAGCAAACATAATTCACTGCACACAATCAACTCGACAGAAAATAATTAAAATATACAATTGGGCATTTTACAGTTTTTTATTTCTTTTCATACTTACCACATAATCGCATTAGAACTAACAGCTCCTATCCAGCTTCCTAATTCTGGCCGATTAACTTTATCATCTTTACAAGGCTCAATCTTATTGGAAACTTTAGCAGTTACGAATATCCCAAATATTAACTACACCATCTTCGCCCCCGGAAATCAAGTCTTTTCCACTAAAATAGAAGTATAATCAACAGATGTTACAAACATCTATATTTCTCACATATTATGTAGAAATAATTTGTGTACTTACTTATTTGTTATACAGTGAACATAGTCAGTGTGCTTGCTAAGAGTTTTTATCATTTTCCTAGTTTCAACATCAAAAATGTAGATGTTATTGTCGCCACAGCCTGCATATATATGATTTGTCTCTTCGAGTAGAGCAAACAGTTAACGCCTAGTCTTATCAGAGGCATCTTTCTGATTTGGAATATTAATCGTCCACACGGGATGAGCGTTTTTAGAATTCCTTAAATTCTTCCACAAGTAGCGTATATCTCTCCAACACCTCCAACAATTATATGATTCTGAGTCGTCAATAAGCTGTTAATCTGAAAGTCTTCTTTTATTGTTATCTTATTTCTAGGAGCGAGTTCCTCTCTGCTCAGATTTGTTTCTGGTTGAATTATTTTTGATAAGCTAAAGAGATGTTAATTAAAAAAATACACAACAGTTTTTGTGAATGTAATTAGGTAAGTACTTACTGGAAAATTGAGAGCACACCATAAATATCTCCGACAATCAGATAATTTCCACAAGGACTGAAGGTCTGAGATAAAACTGTGTTGTAAAATGCTTTGTTCAGTTTATTCACCATTTTAAAATATTTACTTTGCAAAGAAATTAATTTCAAAACAAGTTTAGAAATAGGTTATGCCTAACCTAAAATGCCACATTTCTTTTACCGGTCTTACCGACATCTTGTAAAAAAATCTGAAAGTCAATTATATACGGGAAATAGATTTCTGTACGGATGAAGTTTAATTTGTATGTCCGCATATAGATGTCGATACTTTCGCCTTTCGTAATATACAGGGTGTGAAGGCCTTTAATTAACTGTATTTGGGAAACGACAAATAGGGGTACCTTCATTTGGAAAATTTGTATACGGGCGTTTATCAGTATGACCAATTTGGTGAAAATATTGACATCAACAGGGCACTTCCGGTTATACCAGAAGTTGCTGTCAACTTCGTTATTTTAAATGAAACATACCTACTATTTTTTACTTCATTTTCGAATTCTGTGTGAAAGTCATACACACAATATCGAGAAAACTGTATTCAAATCATATTGATTTTTAATTAAAAAAAACTGTTGTGTCAGTAGGTGTACGATAAGTCCAATAACTAACAATAACCTGAGGTGGTAGGTATATTATGTACAGGGTGAGTTTGTAAGAATTCACCCTCCCCCACCCCTTTTCCTTTACCTATATTTAGGGCTATAAAAATAAATATAAAACTTTTTTTTCTGAAGTATCAGAATATGTTATCTGAAAAAACATTGAAACAAAAAAGTAGCAGCTGTTGAATTAACATTATTTTCTTTTAATAGAACAACCTGTAACTTTCTAATTTGTTGAATGTTCCCTTGTTCTTCTGATTATAACGATATATAAACATATGTGATACTTGTTTCTACAGGTTTTCGAAAAAATATGCAACGAATATATAAAATAAAATACTTAGAAATATAATGAAATTTACAGTAAGCTGCGGATAGTTAGGTATTCTTTGTTATCAAAAATAAACCACAATAATTACTGTTTTGGTGCCTTTGTTGCTTATATTAGTGTAACACTTGTTTAATATACATACTTTGGTAAATGATGGATAATGAATAAATCATGTTATTTTGCGAAATGTTAATTTTATGTTATCAGAATATAAAAAAGAACCGACAGTTTAAAAACGGTTTCTTTCTAGATTTCTACCTTATAATTAACCATTTGATACATTTTGTCTCATATAAGACTTAACAAAAGACGAAGTATTTACAAAAATATTAGATATAGGTACCCTTAAAACTTGTGTTTTACTAATACAAGCAACAAAGGAACAATATTTTATTTTCGAAAACAACAAAGAACAGTGATCCACAGCTTCAATAAATTAAGTAATATTCTGAAGTATTTTATATTATATATTCGTTGCTTGTATATCACAAAACAGAAAAACCTGTGGAAGAAAACACGACATATGATATATCATTGTAATCAGAAAAATAAGAGGAATTCAACAAATAAAAAAATACAGCGTGTTCTATTTAAAAAAATCACGTTAATTAAACAGCTTCTACAGTTTTATTTCAATTGTTTTTTTCTTAGCTCTAAAAATAACGGAGAAGGGACGGGGAAGTGGTAGTTCTCACGAATTGACCATGTATATGTAAATTAACTGCTTACGCTTCATAAATTAAGTTTCTCTATAATTAACCATGATTATAAACATTTACTTAAAATAATTAAATATTTCGACTATACTTTCGTAATCATTATTAAAAATATGTATGTAGTTATCATAATTACAATATATGGTTGGTTATATAAATTTCTGTGAGGGCACTGACCAAATGACCTAATGACCATACTGCCGACTGCGTAAATTGGAATCGAGAAATGCGGATATTAGGAAAGAACTCCTTAATTATAACTCGGTGGTTTCCGGGTATTGCCATGAATGATGAATCTTCATTCTTAACATTTCGCAGATCATACTTCTCGGCTTCTTCAGAAGTTACTCTGAGCACTTACCAACACCAACTTCTGAAGAAGCCGACAGTATGATCGGCGAAACGTCAAGAATGCAAATCATCATAGACGGCAATACCCGGAAATACAGACCACGGCTGTGAAAGTCTTCATTCTAAAACCCCTTAAATAAGCGATAATTGTTTCTATAAATAAAAAACATCCATTTCATCAAAAGTATTCTTACGAATTATTATCAAAGTGTACCTAATGTATGTCTCTGATCGGGGGGCATTTCGTTGTAGGACATCTGTGGAAAATGTAGGTAGGTAGGTACAACAAAAAAGAACAAGCAAGCAAAATATAAATTAGATTTCATATAAATAAAGTCGTCTAATGCACCTCACCATTGTCATACAGGTATACGGTATATGCCACACTGAGGAGGTCTAATAAGGTTGAAATCCGGGTGTGTTCTGATTCACCTGATGATGAATAATAGTGAACTGCCAATTATTCTCATTTCGCATTATCTTAACACGGACCTAACGTTATTGGTGTGCTACCAGGAACGACGTCTAGCGGTTGCTGACTTTGTCAGACCCACCGGAACACGTCGAGTTCCATTTAGGGTCACTAGACTATGTTTTTCAGTAACCGTTTTTCAGTAAAAAAGAGAATATTAGAAAATCGGTTATATTTGTACTCATCATTGGCGACCTAAACCTTCGTGTATATGGCTAGAAGTTTAAGGGTGCTAGGTGGAAGTTTGTGGCATAATAGACTGAATGTAACATTATTTACCAGAATGATTTGTTAAGAATCTGTAAACCTCAAACTTTTTTCGTTTTTGACTAGTGGAAATTATATGCCAAAATCTACAATATATTTGCTTTTCAGTCGAAATTTTACATAAATCTTCAGTATATCCGTCGTTATGGTCTGAACTAGAATACAATTAATTTATTGATTATAAAAAAATGGGCGTTAATAAAAAAAAAGGATAAAACATCGACCTCATATTCAGATTGTCTTGGAGTAGTAAAAGCTACATACCGGGTGTCTGGTAACTAATAGACAATCCTTTAACTACTGGTTGTGGACCTCAAGCCCGCTCAGAAATTGAACTTTCTTGTCTAGTAGAAGTCTCATTGTTTTCGTTTGTGGACCAATAAAAAAAATGGGCCAACTCTATTTTCTCAAAAATTGACAGTCTAATACTGAATCTAAAAATGATATAACATACATCTAAAATATAAACACATACTATTTATTTACACTTATAGAAATAAAGATATTGCTAAGATATAGCCCTCTTCAGTTTTAAAACTGAATAGCTCTTATATAGTTCCTTTTCAGTTTTAAAACTGAAAAGGAGCTATATAAGAAACGAGCAAACGAGATCTACCGAAACGAGATTTTATTCAAAATCAGCGCATTATCTGATTTGGTTGAGGAAACATGTACGAAACACTTTATTTTTATCAAAAAGAACACTCTAGTCCCTAGAAAAGATTTTGTTGCTGACCTTGGGACTACTTACTTAATTAAAAAATAAAATATAAAATAAAAGTCCGAACATCTCGGGACTTTTACATTTTATGAACTGGCTTGAGGTCCTCGATTTATGGGAATTACCGGTCACTCGATATAATGCTAGACAAATTAGCCTAACTAAAAAAATCCGAAATTCTAAATAATTTTTTTTTATTCAAAAATTAATTCATTTCATTTAAAAATATATACAGGGTGGAAATAAAGTATGGAACCTGTGAATTATTTAAAAAAAATTTTTGGAAAAAAACGCTCGGACATGTCCATTGAGTTTTTTTCCAAGGAACGTTTTGGTGGACTTAGTTATGCCGGATAGTGCCGCATGGCGGCGCCACAGGTCACGACTCATTTTTTTTTAAATTACAAGGGGTATTTTTTGTAACCTTTTACAAAGCTGACCTCATTCTGAGTAATTTCATGTGCAACTTGCATGGGGTTACTCGGGAAAGTTTTTGAGAAAAATCAAGAAAAACCGATCCCGGTTAGACATTGAAAGATTCAAGAGTATGACTACCCGTAACTCGTTGAAGTGGGAATAATTCAGAGTACAAATGGTTTGCGCGCGCACCTGTGCTGAAAAGTGGATTTTAAGGGTAGGGAAACGCATGTGCAAAAATTTTTGCTCCAATTTAAGGCAGGCTTGGCGGTGCGTGATATTTCAGTTAGCCATATCTTGAAAACGACGCATGGGACCCACTTCACTTTTTAGGTGATGACTATACACCTCTTACAGAAAGGATTTATAGGATTTTTTTTTATTGAAAAAATCGTCAGCAAAGTTTGCACGAAAAAATTTTCAAAAACACCTCGGAGCACTCCCTGGAATATTATTTTTTTTTGTTCTCAGCGAAAAGTAACGCTCTGTGGAATATTTGCAGTATATTTTTTTTCATAATCTAGAAACAAAATATAAGGAGACTTTCTTTTTCGATTTGTTACAAAATATTTTTGTTTCAAACAAAAGTATTTTTTTTTTTTTTTATGGCCATTTTAATTTTAAAAATTTTTTTAAAAAAAAAAACAAAATGTTCCTATAAAATTAAAATTAAATTCTATATTCTAATAAGTTTTTGAATGTGATATATGAGATTGAAGAAGGCTTTGTAGGACTGATTACGAATAAAACAAAGGGTAGAAAATATTTATAAAAAATGTAATTCAACACAATTTAGACCATATTAATCTTCCTGAATGTCAAATTTATTCGAACTCCCGTAGCTGACTTCCTGGGCGGTACAGAGTGATACCAATATTCGTTCGTAGGAGTATTCATCAGTAGCAGACTGCCGTGTTCCAATTCAATTTTGACTGAAATGGGGAAATCATTACGACTTGGAAAATTAAAAACAACGGATGAGAAAGAGATGCTCTCACCGACGGGTATATCCTTTTTTTCGTGACCCTTCTTTCTGGCGTCTCCGTGTTTTAAAACGAATGTTCTCTCTGCCCCCAATGACAACGACGCTATAGGCGTATTTCTGTCTAGCTCTTTTTTCATCGTCTCTGTGTTCCCCAATATGGTCCTTTCCATTTCTGTACCTATATAAATTGGGAAGAAAAAAACATTAAATCTTAAAGCTTTATGCCCTAAAAAATTAAGATAGAGATAAAAGAGAGAGAACTAAATAAGAGAATAATAAATTGATCAATTCACTCCTATAAAGACCTCAAGCTGGATCTGGAAATAAACGATATGTCTTACCAAATACTTTCCAATATGGCTAAAATGTAAACGAATTTTTGACAGTTTGAGTTATATGTAGTTTGTTGTTGTTGTTAAGTTTTTGTCGGGTTGGTTGTTAGGGTTTACGGGCTCTAAATATTATTGATTGGAAAGAAATTGCTAATACTGAGGGGCAGTAGTAGTGGTGTGTATATTTCGTTAGCCATATCTTAAACCGACGCATGGGACCCACTTCACTTTTTAGGTGATTACTATACACCTCTTACAGAAAGGGGATTTATAGTGAAAAAAAAAATCGTCAGCAAAGTTTGCGAAAAATTTTCAAAAACACTGAAGCACTTCTGGGTTAGGGTAACGCTCTTGTGGGATATTTGTTGCATATTTTTTCATAATCTTAGAAACAAAATATAAGTAGACGTTTTTCGATTTGTTGTAAAATATTTTTTTTTCAAAAGTTATGGCCATTTTAATTTTAATTTTATAGGAACATTTTGTTTCCCAAAATTAAATGGCCATAACTTTTTGAAACAAAAATATTTTATAACAAATCGAAAAACGTCTCCTTATATTTGTTTCTAGATTATGAAAAAAAATATACTGCAAATATTCCACAGAGCGTTACTGAGAACCCAGGAGTGCTCCAGTGTTTTTGAAAAATTTTTCGCAAACTTTGCTGACGGTTTTTTCACTATAAATCCTTTCTGTAAGAGGTGTATAGTCATCACCCTAAAAAGTGAAGTGGGTCCCATGCGTCGTTTTCAAGATATGGCTAACTGAAATATCACGCACCGCCACTG
>JAPWTK010000427.1:0-127500 GCA_029963805.1 Aromia moschata
TTTAATACTTTATACTATGCGATATGTCGTCGCTTTGCATGCTTATAATAGAACAACTTTATTATAAGGTCATTCTACAAATGTTGTGTTTTCTGCATATTTGCCGTTGTACTTACATATGCATATTCGTTTAATAAAGGTGTATTAAGTTGTATAAGTAAGGCAACATGTGTGGGTATCAGAGACCATACCTGTTGTAAACAATTTAATTTACTTAATATAGCACTTCTAGAAGGTTTTGTGGTAGTCGTCTGATTTTGAACGATCAGGTCCTAACCTCTAGAATACTCCGAATTAACAAAATAGTGAAACCGCAATCTGTAGATGATTTACTAATTGCATATTACTGGCGGTGATAATTACTGTTTTGAAGTCGTATTAGTTCAACTTTAACATGTTATAATTCCTCTAAAGTTGCAACTATACCGCAATTATCTATTCACTTTTCCCTTAGTTTTCCCATTGTAATGTTTCATCCTCAAAAAGTATCTAGAGTGGTTTATTTTACGTTGCCTTTCTTTCTTCCTATAATGGGGTTCAACTGACACCGGAATCCCGGATTCCAGCAACCTCAAAACAAATGGATCTTATGATGTAATATCCAACATCTTACGAATAGCGCATTTCTTTTTGTGTGCCTGTGTAAGTGTGGTAATGGTGTAATCGTATTAATCATTTACTTTTTTTAATGAGGTTACTATGCATAATCAATAACCAAATACTTTGTGTCGCGTACTGATTCCGACTCTGACAGCTAGCTAGAATTGTTATTACTAGAAAGTATATTGCCATTGATGACAAAAAAAAAAAAACAACAAATATGTATCAGGTACCTGTGGCAAACACAATTAATATGTTTCTCGTAGGAGGATATTACATAGCGATGTTCAGTAGTAAAAAAAAAAGGGAGAAGGGAAAATATTTCCATGTTTTAATTCGCAGCATTAATTAGCGGATAAATCGACCGAGGTGTTAAATGATAAACATGCATTTACCCCACATTTCGCGTAAATATGCGCAATATATTTTCCGACTTTATCTCCACGTTTTATATGCTTTTACGTTCACCGGTGTCCGCATCGGATGTTGGCGATAAAAGCAACCGATTTCTAAACTCGCGCAACACGAATTCGGGTTTGCCATAAAGATGCCTGTGGCGAATCGTCCGTCACGAACCAATTTGTTATTCGTCCTCCATTTTATATTTTTCCGCTTGCCAATAACGGATTTGAACAATTACCACGCTAAATCCACATATTATATAAACAGTAAATATTAGTAGTAATGCGATGAAAAGATCCTCTGTCGTTCACATTCAAAAGCCACAGATCCAGATTTCCATCTTATTAGATCTCATCACTGTGACATAGTTGATGTGATGATGTGACATAGTGTTGGTAGTATCCTAACCAGGAGATCATAGTTTGGTGGCGTTACCTTTGCAGTAGCGCCCTCTAGTGCATTTAATGGAAATATAATGGGAATCTTCATTTACATTAATTATAATGGCTAATAGTTGCCAATCCATTTTTTTCGTTCCAAATTTTTACTAATTATATTTTCAGTGTGGTTAATACAATTTGTCCAACTTTAGTCTGCACACTAACATTATTTTAATGTTTCCTTCCATGTATTAAATACAGCCGCTTCATTATAGCCCTATATTACTTATCCTATATTCGTATCATAAAACGTTTTGCATTGTGCCCGTATTAGTTCAACAGCATTAGACTGGCAGTAATATGGTGGTAGTCGTAGAACAGAATGTCTCATTTTATAAATTAACTCATAAATCGTATACCCTACTTTTTGAGGTTTAAATTGGTGCACAGTTTGTAAAAGTTCACATTTAAAGGCACGCTGAGGAATGGGTATAATTTTAGTTTGCACCAATTGTATAATTTTATCAATGGTCGACTGGAATTTGGAATTTTTTCCAGAGGTCTTGATGAACATGAACAATTAAAACATATTTTTTATTGCTCTATTAGGTTACTTATGGAACTAAGAAGGAGCACGTGCCTCCAATGCCCACCCCTTAGTTACGCCTCTGAAGTTACCTTACTTTTTAGGTATTACTATTCTAATGGTATACAGGTAATACTTAATATATTTTAGCAATCATACATATTTTATCATTTGAACTCATTTTCTTTTGGCTGTGAGCGGATTTTTGTCTACATAACTATTCACGGACATATTCAAGTTTAGTATTTATCTGTCCGCCAGCGGAGGAATAGACAGAACAGATACACATTCACGGATTCATAAGAATGCAAATGCGACGGGAATTGCAATGCATAGATGTTTATAACGACGCGCTTGGATAGTCCTGGAAAGCAGGTGCTTTCCAAGTGGGCGAGAGACTATTAAACTGGGCGTAAAATTGCGAGTACAGTTTCGAGTTCGGAGTTTAGATTCGGTCGCTTAGTTGAGTTTAAATTAAATTTGCCTGGATGATGCTGGGACTATTTCCCGAAACTTTGTTTCCTAATAATTTTCTGTTGTTCGTGGGGTGGAATATACAGGGTGATTGATTGAAACCATTATTGCTTCTAGGATTATTAAAAATTTAAATATCGGCTAATAGGCCTATGACGAAAAATATTTTGAAAATGGTTGCACTTTCGGTTATACAAGAAAGCAGCATCAACTTCCTTATTTTAAATGGAATACTGCTTTTTTTACTCCATATTTCGATTCTACACTTTAACACAACATTAAGTTGATTTTCGAGAGGTTTGCCTAATCTACCGTTTTGAAATTGTTTTAAATTTTTTTGAATTTTGTTCATGATCATTTGAAGCAGTCATTTTATATTTCCCCAGCCCCAACTATGAGGAAGTGATAACTTGAAGGAAGGACTGGTCTGTTCCTCGAGGTGAGGCCTGGTTCACAGACGAGTCAAAACGGACTGGGAAGAGGGCAGGAGCAGGAATATACACCGAGATAAGGAACACAAGATACTCATTCACACTTGGAAAAATACATCCGTCTTTCTGACGGAATTATACGTCCTACATCAACCGAAACGTGAGACAATCATGGGCAAGTTGCGGGGGAACGGGCCGCGGGGTGAAGTTTCGTCCGTCACTTGCTTCGCTAGGCATGCACTGTCTGTTGAATTCTCAAGTAAACAATAAAGTTTTGTATTTGGAGGGGCGCCACTTTTAGATCTCGCACCATCTAAAAATGTTGATAGGACCGTCACTGGGTTCCATGTCACAGTGACATACCTGGAAATGAACATGCTGGCGAACTTGCAAGAAGAGGTTCAGCAACTCCATATCTTGGCCCGGAACCAGTCCTCGGGATAACAAAAAACCACGGTCAGAGGACACTAATAAAAAAATGGGTACAAATCCAACACAAGGAATAACGGAGTAATACTCCAAAACTAGCACAGAGCAAGGCCCTTATAAAGGATGTATGTGCTAAAAGAGCCGGAAGACTCCTAAAACTTAGTAGGAACCAGTTAAGAATAGTTACAAGGTACCTAACGGGGCATGCCCCAGTTAAAAGTCGCCTAAACAAAATGGGAATATACAACGGAGATCTCGACCGCAGACTGTGTGGTAATGAGATCGAGACCGTTGTTCAAATTCTCACACAGACAAGTCTCACTCTCTGTGAGACAAGAAATCTTTGGGGACACAAAAGTGTCCCTGGAGACATACATCACCTCTCCTGTGGACCTGTATCATGTTCTGAAAGATACCAGGGTACTGGAGTGGGTGGAGTACAACAAGCCAGCAGGCTGCAGTGCTCCTGGTATTATGAATGGCTCCTAAAAAAAGGAAAAATGTCCTTCCACTGTAATAGCGGATAATAATATAGCGTAATTGCGTAGATAAATAATAATAGCGAATAGCGTAAGGGTATCTTCTATTTAGGGATAATAAAATTTATTATTTTAGGGATCATAAAACTTCCGATTAGTTCAAATTTACAATTAGTTCACATTAACTCACAAAGTTTAATACCTAATAAATATTAATAAAGCGTTCCGCTGAAACAAACCATACCCATTTGTATAGTCTCGACGGTCAACTGATTCACAGGACCACAAAAAGAAATGTTGGTTGAGCACAGGTGTAAGAATGATTTTCAGACAAAAATGGGCCCCTAAATACTCTAGTTTTTACCCTAGGCAATAAAAATCACTAGAAAACCCCATATGTATGCGAATGAGAAAATTAGTTATTAAACAATCTCAGACCCCTTATTTATTTAGGATGAGGGTTTGCAGAGGGACATATTCACACTTTATAAACCAAAATCAAACCCAATAACCCCATACACCGGAGATATGTAGATATGAGCACTAAAAATCACGTACCTTGAATATTGGTGAGCAAATGATTCCAAATGTAAATATCCCAGAACTCAACAACCACATAACTACCAAACTCCATAACACCGTAACTCTGGGTCTGAAGTAAGTATTAACCACAAAATTCTAAAAAATCATTTGGAATTTATGCATCACACGTTCAGAATTCAGACTCATGCATCATGGATTTTATGCATCAGTGGGGTTTATGGTGTTGTGGGGTTTTGGCTGTATAGCAATTAATTATTAGGATACAAAATTTTGATTCCCCAGCTTATTGGGTTTTGTGGTTATGGGTTAATTGAGAATTAGTTAATTTGCTCACCAATCTTCAAGATGCCTGGTTTTAATGCTCAAATCGAATTCAGCCTACGGGGTTTAGGTGATGACCATAGTGGAGTGCGAAAAAAACAAAAGAAGTACGATTTGGCATCTGAAACAAAAATAAGGAGGTTTTTCGTTTGTTTAATATTTGTTTCAAAAAGTATGGCCATTAATTGGGAAACAAAAGCCCTATAAAATTAAAATTAAAATGGCCAAACTTTTTGAATTTTGCACAAATCAAAACGCTCCTTATATTTGTTCCTAGATTATGAAAAAGATATACCCCCCAGGTCGAGAACCAGGAGGTCCAGTGTTTTGAAATTTTTTCGCAAATTTTATTCAAAATCCTTTTGTCCATAAAGAAGGAAGCGGGCCCATGCCGTTTTCAAGATATGGTACAGAAATATCACGACCCCCACTGGACAAACCCCCCGGATATAGATTTGAGTTGGGGTTTTGTGATTTTGTAGTTTGAGTTTGATATGGGGTTATAGACTTGGAATTTATGGGGTTATAGGGTCTAAATACCTTCCTTCCGCAGACCTCCATCCTGCTGGGTTATAGGGTTTGAGATTATAACTCCATAACACCATAACTCGTGGTCTGCGAGTAAATATTACCCACAAAATTCTGACGAAACCATGGATTTTAGCATTAGACTTCAGAATTCAGAATCATGCATCATGAATTTTAGGCATGAATGGGGTTTTGTGGTTATAGGGTTGTGGGGCTTTGGCTGTTAACTCTGAGATACATAGTTTTGACACCCCAGCTTATTGGGTTTTGTGATTATGGGTTATTTGAGTATTAGAGTATTTGAGTATTACACCAATCTTCACGATATATGGCTTTTAATGATAAGACCCCCGGGGTTATGTGATTATTGGGTTGGAGTTTATGGGGTTTTAGAGTCTAAATATGTCCTTCCGCAGACGTACATCCTAATGATGAGTTATAGAGTTTGAGGTTACTTGGTCACAACATTTCCCATCCGCTACACATACCTGTACACATATCCATCTTCTAGGAATTTTTTTCAACTAGAGGAAAACCCAGAGGCGCTAGGGTTAAACCAAGCTCAGATTCGTGTTTAGTAAGTCCATTTAAGTTGGAAAATCATACCATGGATGATTTTCCAACAATGGACTACCTCCCCATGACCTCACACTTTACAATATTTAAAAATCAAGTGATATACAGTAAAGTGTAAAAGGCGCATTATTCAGAATTATAGTTGATCTGGCAAAATTTCTCATTGACCTTGGGTTAAGGCGAGGCCTAGGCTAAACATAGATAAATTCACACATTTTGATATAAAATTGCGATAAAAATGTCCAAGGATATTCTCAGATTCATGACACATTCTGTATATGGATAAGTATAATAGATACATATTACAGTATACCGCATCGCTTGCACCCTCCGTCACTGACGCTGTTAAACTGCACTAACCTTGAATGTCGTTTTTACCTTTGATCATGAGGACTCATTTTAATAACTTTAACCATATAAATTTTTACACTTAATTTATTAACACGTAAGAGAAAATGCAAGTAGTATACATATTTAAGACTTCTGTCTCTTCACACTATATTGCAAATGTGAAAAACTGTTGCCTTTTAGTAACTACTATATCTTTTGAGTGTATTGATCCCACACTGTCACAAGATTAGAGTATAATACTATTTGCGACGCCCTTAAATGCATTTACAGGCCATTTCACGCTTTTAGGCGCTATACACTTGATAATTCCTTGGAAGGGTAGGACAGAATTTTTCAGAACAGGTTTACGACAATAATAGTTCAGTATGTCTGTGGGCTTTTTTTGTTTGTTGCGCGGTCAAGGCGTGCACCTACCTGCAGCGTCTGGCCTAATCTCGTTCTTTGTTGGGCATCCTCATGGTTCAAGGGTACACCTCACGCTGTGCGTTCGAAGATATGTACACAATGCACTTTGATGTGTTGATAAACATGTCGACATATAACGGTAAAAACACTGGTGGGTATCGTATTTCCAAAAGAAGGAAGTGTCTTTGTAGTATGTATTCCTTTGTATCTGGGTATCTTGATAATTATTTGTTATCTAAATTGATAATTATTTGATAAGTAATACAAACTGTCATATTAATTTTAATGTCGAATATTTTTTTTGTAGAACTGTCATTGAACATTACTTTTGCTTTTGAAGGGCTGCCTTGAGTTACAAAACTTGAAGTTTATTAGGAAGCTTTTTACAAGTGTTTTTACCACTAATATTGAAAATATTTTCAACACTGATGTTAAAATTTTTATTTCTGTTTGTAACTATAATGTTAGTTTTACAATCGTAACTAACTTAGTTACGGTTTCACAACATATGTAGATGCTCCTTGTTTCAAATAAAAAAATACTTAACTGTCAAGAGATATTAAATCATACGATTTCGATTTATTTACTTTGTTATTAAAATAGGACTCGTGTAAAAAAAACCAATATATGATGTTTGTGTTAAAAATAATTTTATTTTGTAGGTGCAGTTTTTACACACATACACATATTATAAATGTGTATGTGTTACTGACGGTACCTGCGTACTGCATTTTTTCATATTCCACAAGTTTGTTTTAATTCTTAGCTAAAGAAAATTGAGTGCCAAGAAGAAAAACCGCTGCCAGTGTAATCACTCCTTCCACATCTAGTTTTCTACAATTACTCGCAATTCGACTAAATAGCTAAAATCATCAGGTTATATTCTTAATAATGCGATATTTGGATCTTTATGAGCCATATGTCCTTTATAACCTATGTGGCATCAAAGACCTAAATGAACCTAATGACCTCGATAACCTTTACGACCATTATGACCCGAATGATCTGTTTTGAACATACAGATATTGAAGGTAAGATGAAAAATGTGACATTTAGCATGACATTTATTAATTTTAGCATGACATTAATGCGAGATGATCCATGTGACATTTAATATGCGACATTTAAATCCTCCTACCTCAAAAACCTAAAGAACGATTGATACAACAAAACAACTGCCTCCTCTCCTCTAACGACAAATACACCATCAGCCAAATGAACATGAACTCACAATCAGTGTTTGGTTGGGCTACACACAAGATTTCACAAAGTTTTTGTATTTTATTTTAATTTCCTCCTTCCGTACCCCAAGGGAGGAGAAGAGTAAGAGATTTTTATAGAACTCTGTTCACTATGTGGTTATTAAAAGTTATGATAAAAATTATTTCACCTAATTTGTATACAATTTTTTGTAATAAAAGTTATCACAGTATTCTTGATTTCATGAACTCAATGATCTCATTGACCCCAATGACCCTACGACCTCAATGATCCTACGACCTTAGGGATCCCATTGATGTCAATGGACCCATGACCCTTATGATCACATGAACCCAATGATTCCATTAAACCCAATAATCTCATGACCCCAATGATACCATGACCACTATGATCCCAACATATCAATGACCCCAAGGCGCCAAACGATCTTAAACCCCAACCATGATCTCAAGACCCAAATATCATCAATGATTCCAAGACCACAATGATCTCATGATCTCATTCCATGTGTATAATAACATACATAAGTAACTGTCTGTGGGCCGGAGACTAGACAATGCTTGTCGTTAGTTTACTAATTTAGTAATATGCGAATAATTGTTTGAGGCTGATGGACTGGTGTACATCCGCCTTAGATGTTCTGGCTTACGTACGTATGTAAAAGTATTGGTGAATGAAAACATTGAATAATTACAGGCTTGCGAAATTTAACTTTTTTCCCCCTTCCAATAATTATGTTATGTTTTTAAATATCTAGGTATGTTAAATTAAAATATAGCTTTGTTTTTTTTCTAGCACATGGAGATTTATTTTTATTGATGACATGCATATTTTAGAATTCTTTAACAATTTTCATGAAAAAACAAAAATCAATGAATTTAAAATTAAATTTTTACTTAAAATACAGTATTAGTTAAATGTATTACAACAGTATTAGTTAAATGTAATGCTAAAAAGACTAAGTAAATAAAAAAGACTAATGGTATCTTTTTCTACATCCCTCAAAACCCCTGTTCAATCTTTTTTCTTATGGTTTCTATCCGGTTCATCTCTCTTCAACATCCATCAGTAGTCTGCCAGCATGTTTGCGTCCCACCTTCCTCGGTATCTGCTCTCCATAACCTTAATATGCTGGTGGAAGCGCTCACCTTGTTTTTCATTTACGGCACCAAGATTCTCAGGAAAGAAATCAATATGAGAATGCAGAAAATGTAACTTTATACTCATATTACAACCCAGTTTATGGAAATTGCTGAGCATATTATTCACTATATTTTCATAACCTTCGCTTTTTTTTGTTTCCAAAAAAATGTTTTACTATCGCTTTAAATGAATTCCAAACGTGCTCTCATAATTTTTTCAAAATTAGGCCACTTATCTCAGGGCCAACAAAAATTCCTTCTTTGATCTTTGCATCAGATAAATGCTTAAATTTATCACATAGGTACTTGAAACAGGGACCGTCTTTAGGTAGTGCCTTTACAAATTGCTTCATAGTACCTAATTTAATGTGAAGTGGAGGTAGCAAAATTTTTGAGCGATCAACTAGCGCCTCTTTTACAACATTTTTAGTTCCAGGGGTTAATGATGCTCTTTGTGGCCAATCCCTTTTGATCTAATGTTGTGCTCTATTTCTGCTATCCCATTCACACAGGAAGCAGGGATATTTTGTATAACCTCCTTGTTGGCCCAGAAGCATATTCAATATTTTTAGATCGCCGCATATAGTCCAACCATAATCCGAGTACTTTATTTTTGTTAATACAAATTCTAAATTTTCATAACATTATTTCAAATTGGAATACCGACCGACATATTCTTACCATTATCAGTAATACTTTTAAGACTTCTTTTCGAAGAATCTATAAAAAGTCTCCAATCATTCGGATTGTGTTCTATATCAAAAATCTTGAATAAGCCAGGTACATCACAACAATAAACTAAATTTCCTTCTTGTGCAAAATATGGAAGAAATTTTTTCTCTATTTCTATACCAATAAAAGCTCGTTGTAGGGCCCAGCAAGTTTTTTTCTTTTAATCTTGAACCGAGTAATTCCGCGGCATCTTTTGGAAGGTTGAGATCTTTCACCAAATTAATTCACATTGAGAAAATGGTTGAGGTATTCCGTTACCGTCGTCATACTCATCATCAGAATCTGAAGTATCTTCTACAGCCTCTTGAGATAGTGATGATGACGTCCCGGCAGCACAACATAACTCTTGGTCATCACGATCTTGATGTGTAGGTAAAATCACAGAATACGCTCTTCTTTATATATTCATAATATCTCTTTTTTATTTCTAGCATTGAAGCCTTTTGTGTTTGTACAGCAAAAGTAACAATCGTCTGTATGATTTTGCGATTCCATCCAAACCATTTTAGTTTTCAAAATAAAAGAATGTTTTTCTCCTCGTGACCATTTACGTAGTTCACGAACACAAGTTGAACACATTTTATGCGGCACCCATTTCTTGTCTTGGTTTTTTATCTTGATTTTGAAATACCTTTTATACAATTCTTCGACAGATTTAGAAATATTTTGTAGTTGTTTCCGTATTACGTAACATCCACATATGTAACAGAAGTTATCTGGAGAATTAACACATTTGCGAGAAGCCATTTGTCTTATTTATTATCACACAAAAATCCACACAAATATCGTACCACAGTAGTGTATACACATAAATCGTAATATGATTTTAACCACTACAAACAGTGACTAATGAGAGTAGATGAATATTTAAATGTCATCGGTACTATTAGCATGCACTGTCATCAAAGAAATTGGAAGTTGACGCTAGTAATACGCGGTAATACTAATTGTAAGAAAAATTAAAAAGTACCTCAGAAAATTTACGTGATGGAGTTTTTTTTATATTTTTTTTTGTAGCTTATTACCTAATACCTTAGTTAGTACCTACTACCCAAATTGCTAATTAGTCTTTTAAGGGGAAAAAAACCATCGCAGGCCTGTGATGGCCCATTTTAACAAATAAATAATTATTTATTTGTTAAAATGGGTCGAATAATGCGGCCCTAAAAAAGCGTGATATATTGTCGGAGTAGGCTTATTGGAAAATTATTCGTTAAAAAAAACTTAACCTTATTACTATAAGTGTCTACCACTAACCTAAAATATGAATCAACTATTTGAATCTTTTCGGCAACCTGATAAATACCCCATATCCCATTTTTTGTATCGTAGAAATGTATTGCCTTTACGATACTCTCGTAATAGCACACTTTTCTAACCAGTAACCAAGACCAGAATAAAATATAACATTTTGTTTGGGTGGTGGTGGAATCTATCTTAAATCCTTTACTTATTTTATCTACTTTTTTACTTATCAATTCCCCTTCTGTGATGTACGCAGTAGGGTGATGGAGAAATAGTATGATGGAGAAGCATCAAGCAGTAGTCACCCATCATACGAATGTCCTACCTCCCGGATATCGTTGTTCCATCTCCTTGATATGCTAGCGGTACTCTCGCTCATAGCCAAAAAGTTTCCAGAAACAAATACAGATAAGCATTTTAAAAATGCAATGGCATCAATTATCCCATAATTTTGAACTATGTCTGCATTAAATCTAACAGTCAGTAGTTCAAACGGATTATTTGTTTTCTTAAAAAAAAATTGCAACAGCGCAGGAAAAAAAACTGAACTACACACAACTAACTTACTAATTTTCATTGGACAAATGCCAAATAGTTTGTAAAGTGCAATTAAAAGAAACGCTACAGTAACACACGCCTACGTTTTTATTAATTTATATTAACAGTTCAAATAGGACAATAAGACGAGTTTAATTTTATTCCTTGATAACCGTTGCACATTTGAAAAATTGAGAGAGCTAAAAAAGTTTTTAATAAATGTACTACATCATGCATATTTTTGTAGAATTAAAAATGACCCACACAAAAGTTGTGACACAAAACTTAATGGGGGAATTGCTTGTTTCAACCCCATACGGGTGTTAAGGGAAAATTAAAATTTTACCCCAAAATGTCCTTCTGCTAGTAAAAAACACACAACACCATCAAATTCTTACGTAATTGAGATAAAAAAATCGTTAAAATATATTTTTCTGTGTGGGGCTTATACAGGGTGTCCCCTGATTGAGTTACCTGTAGGTGAAATGGACAAAAAATTTAATTTTTCGACACAAGTCATTCTTCATAAAAGTTTAGCTTTTTATGAAGAAAGTCCTGAAACGTCCAGAAAGTTTATTGTTTGTTCAATTTATCATACAGGGTGTTCAAAAATAGCAAAAATTAAATAATAATGAAGAGTAAAGTACCTTAAATATTAACGCTATGTAAAAAAGTTATTCAAAAGTTGTGTATTACTTGATCTCACGGTATTAAAAACTTTGTTTTATCTTTAATAATATAGCATAATGTTTTCATAGAATAATTCCGAATTATTCCCTTCCCTCCTAGAATATACTTAGATATATATTTTTTTGCATTTGAATAGAATATTTGATAACAAGTTTAAAGTTGCACGAGCCGCCATTGTTCCCAATGTTTGGCTCGAGCCCGACTATTCAAGTGTTTTTAATTTTTTAACCTGGAATTTCTGTTAAAAAAATGGGTTCCTATTTCAACAAAAAACCATGACTAAAATAGATCATTTTTTATATATTGATACTATATTTTTTGTGTCATATATATTTTTTTTGGTATTAAACTCTCTTTTCGCGGTTAAAGATATTCCATAAAACAGGACGTGCAATAATTCCACGGACACCAAAGTACACGAGAGGTTTCTTGCTCCCCTTATTTCGTATTGTTACCGTACGGTCACTGATACCCGGAAGTGACATTGATTGAATTCGGATCATAAGGGTCGACTTTCCTCATACAGGAAACATCCACCTATTGGTAGAGTTTCCTTCCTTGCGAATTTCAAGGGAATCGGCTCTTCAATTTCTTAACGATATTTGATACTTTTTTGGTTGGATGCAACGTACGATAGCGTGATATTTAAGAATGTATGTCAATGTGGAACATTTATTTTTTGTTACAGTAAAAATTGTCTGTATTGTATCAGACACATGTCGAAGAGTAACGAAAACACTAGAATAAAATAATAAATTGAATTAATATCAATAGTTCTGTCTTTTGACATATTGATATCATTTTAAATGAATTCGAAAGAGTGCATAATAGAATTTTAAAAATGTAATTTCCTGTTTTAAGACCAACTGAACAGAAATAGAGGTTTGCGCATAAACTATATTAAAAGGTTGCTTATAGTCCATAGTAACTATAGGTTTTGGCGAATTCGCCAGTCATAAATAATAATATTGTTTTCTATTACTATTGTTTACTGTTGTATTCCGCTAGTTGTATTAGCGAATCCAAACAGTCTTTAACTACCTGGGAACGTATTTCTACTGCTCCCAGGGCTTTCAGTGCTGCTTGGCTATCAGAGATAATCTGGATCCTCTTATTATTTGTGTAAGACTTCCTGATCATCTCCTGCGCACAAGCGGATATTGCAGTTATTTCTGCCTAAAATACAGTCGCTGAGTTCCCCAAGTTTTAGACCCATTTGTGTACCAGATAGTTGTCGACAATACAAAGTTATTAAAAAGTTACAGGCATTATGCGCGTCTTTTTTCCTGTATATTCATTGTATGGTAGATATGAAATTTCCAAATATGATGGATATGGGTTCAATTCATTCAATTATGAGTTGAATTCGTACTGTTAAAACAGATATTTTTCGATTTTTTTCCGGATAAAATCTCGTTCTGGACTACTGTGTGTCATGACTAGAGTTCAGAAATACCGGCTTACCGCATGTAAAACTGTATTTACCTATCCAGCGTTCCCGCATGAGATCGGCATACTACCGCGCAGACGTGAGTCCGGGGGACATCGGGAAGGATGGGTCAGTGGCGTGGGTATTCAGGGGTAAAATGTTTATACTTTTATTATCATAGAGTTTTATAGTGTCGGGTGTTATAGTATAGAGTTTTATAGTGTTTTATATAGTATAGGGTTTTATAGTGTTTTTATAGTCGTTTAAAGGACCACGCACACAATACACAGGATTCTGGACACCGGTTAAATTTTCCGGAGACGGAGTCTTTTAGGGGTTTTATAGGTCACAGAAATCATTTGTGGGGTTTATTTGATCGTAAAAACCTTTAAAGGCTTTATTTTTGGAGTTCTTTATTTCGAGTTCTTAACATGTTGTAACCATGTACACCTACTTCATACCCTTAAAAGGTTGCATACGATAAAATGGACCACAGAAAATTGTGTAGATGACAAAGAAAAAAACTCTATCTTAAAAATATTGCATTTTCACCATGTGCAATCCCGATTTCATCAGCTTAAAGAGTTGCATAAGATCAAATAGAACCCAAAACTCGAATAACCGATAAAAAAATCTCTAAGAAATAGTTTTGAATGTTCAAATCTAATCCATTTTAAATATGCCTTTTTCACCCTCTACAACCCCTATTTCACCCCCTTACTAGGGTTCATATGATCAAATAAACCAGAAAAATAAATTCTGCGACCTAAAAAAACCCTAAATGGTCCGTCTCCTGAAAATTTAACCGGTATCCAGAATCCTGTATATTGTGTGCGTGGTCATTTCTGAACTTTAGTCATGACACGCATCACAATCCTATCGAAAAAGTGAACACTCTGTGTACACATACATGCAATGCATATTTAAAAAAATGGACAGAGCACATAGAACACAACCTTGGAATTAATACATTTTCAATGACTGACACTTTAATTGGCATTTTCCTAGTTTACGTACCCAAAGAAATTTGTTATTTTAATGAATGAATTCAATAAATTAGGGTTCAAAATGAATTTTTTTCGTAGAATTAAAGTCCGGAAACAAATTTAAAAGAAGTTTTCATCGGTATCTTTAATTTAAAGGAAGCGTTCACTTTCGCAGGTTTCGACTGGTGGCGGCTTTAATGGTCACCCGCAAGCTTATAAAAAGCCACACAAGCGTCCATTTGCTGATATCTGCACATTTTCATGTACATATATTTAGCCAAATGAGACGTAACCTAACCTAACCGGAAACACTTCCGTACTTCTCCGCACTTTCAAAACACATTGAAACACGTAATTTAAGACTAGTGAACATATTATTTATTGATACTCGACTAAATGAGACTAGTTTTCATGGTTTGAAATTCATTTTTATGGTTTCAATAAAGTATTCGAATTTCGGTAAATTGTTGCAGGACATAAACTACGTTATGAGTGCGGAGAAGTACGGAAGTAGTTCCACCTAACCTAACCTAACCTAACCAACATAACATAACATTACATAACATAATATTTTAAATTACCAATTCTGTCTTTCAGTGACGATCAGCTGTAATTGATTCTTACGTTTAGGGCAAGGATAATGTCATGTTCTTCTCTCGGAATTAAACACCATGTCTGAAGACGTTCAATGAGTCCTTCTATTTTACACAAATTAAATATTTCTATTAAATTTAGTAGTTTTGAGACTTGTTCTGAAGTCGATACCATCATTTCTCAAAATAAAATGGGTTAAAAAGGAAACGGAAACACTGTTTATAGAAATTTAAAGTCAAAAATAACGTATATTTAAAGGGGTAAAACGTTACGATAAAATGTTTTCCGTGCCCAAATTTTTTGTTTAATATTCATTTTGAACCCTAATATATTGAATTAATTCATTAAAATAAAAAATTTCCTCGGGTACGTAAAATAGGAATCAAGAAGACTAGAACTAAGGAGACCGAACTGCGGCTTTTCGCTGTATAACGCGACGGGCTCGAATATGTCCGCCTCCAGAGGCGCTGTAAACAGTTGTGTACTCTGGTTGCTACGGTATATAAACAGATATCTATACGTATAGCGTGGTTCTGTACTAATCTGTGTGCGTTAGAGGTTAGAGTCCGTGTGAATGTCCGTGGTGCTAATACATTTGACAGACGCTCTATATTTTTCGTTAATTTGTTGTTATTGAATACTTATATTGAATCTGCACAAGTAATGTCTTTGCAATTACAAATTTTCGCAATGATCAATATGAAAATGTACTCAAAACATTTCATGTTACGTGCTTCAACGTTAACAATACAACAAAGGAAAATATTTCGTTTCATACATACATCAGTAATTTGAAATAATGTCCGGTTATTCAGACCGCTTCTTATATCACACAATGCAACACAGCACTTTTGAACCATATTTATTTTTGGTAAAAGTTCAGTTTAGTGACTTTTGTGAAAATGGCCAAAATTAAATCGGATTTTTTGCTAAAATCGTTGCTTTTGTTATTAAAAGCGATTTCAAGCCGGGGGAGCAAGGCTTTTGCTGACGAAAATCCAAAAAAATGCGAAAAAAGTGTGCGATTATTGCATATTTAAACTCCCGATGTTGACCGAAAAACTGGCTGATTTTCACAAAAATCAATAATAAACTAAACCTTTTCTTCCGACACAGTCCTTGTATGCACTTAACACACCAAATTACGTGCGAAAACTCCGAATCACTCGCGAATAAGTGGAATTGAGTTGACGTTCGTTCGTCTGACACCAGCTGTCACTGCCGCTATAGTCGGCGGTGGACGTTAATGTTTTGTGCGTTAAGGTGTATTTGCATAATTTTAATAAATTCGTTTATTATTAATTGTCGCTTAAAATCCTTGCCATTCGTTACACATTCCAAGTTGACTATTTATTTCCTAAAAATGAAACATTTTTTTATTTAAGGTGTCTGTTTATTTAACTATTTTTATAAATATAAATTTATATTATATAAGTACATATAATCATTTTACCAATAATTTTTCAAGAAAATTCGTCAATTTTAGGACGGTAAGAAATATTTGCTTCTGTACTTACAGGTGAAATTCTGAAAAATCAACACGTGAACCTCAATAATTTGGATAATTTGGAGAATAAGAAAAGATGGCTTATTCTCGCCAAAGATGAGTATTTTTTCAACGTTTGCTGATGTTGACGTTTCAACGTGAATACGCCTTAACATCCACCGCGGCAGTGACAGCTGGTGTCAGACGAATGCCGACTCAATTCCATTTATCCGCGAGTGATTCGGAGTTTTCGCACGTAATTTGGTGTGTTATAAGTGCTTAAAGGGATTGTGTCGGAAGTAAACGGTTAGTTTATTATTGATTTTTGTGAAAATCAGCCAGTTTTTCGGTCAACATCGGGAGTTTAAATATGCAATAATCGCACACTATTTTCGCATTTTTTTGTATTTTCGCCAGCAAAAACCTTGCTCCCCGACTTGAAATCGCTTTTTATAACAAAAGCAATGATTTTAGCAAAAGAAAACATTTTTTTAAAGCCATTTTCACAAAAGTCGCTAAACTGAACTTTTACCTTATTTTTGTATGTATTTTTGTTAAAGCCAAACGGCATGTAAGCACCCGCTTTGACAGCTTAATGATAAACGTCATATAAAACCATAGCATGGTTTTCTATGATAAACATTCACATGTGGACCGCTGCTCATCACGTGACATCGAGTACATTACTGTTTACAGCGCTTCTTGGAGGCGGACAGATTTGATTCATAGATACCGAACGAGTTCGGTCTCCTTAGTTCTAGACTTCTTGATAGGAATGTACCCTTTAATTCTGGTGTATCTCTAGAAGATACTGTTGTGACGAACTATTTTCCTTCTCTCTCGAAATTTCAAACGTTATCCGTTGACAGATAAATATGTCAAAAGCATCTTGACAAGGCGAATCAACCGAACGCCGTAAATTCTGAGCTAGGAATATTTTCCGTCAATTAGGTTAATAATATCCAGCGTGAGCCGCGCAATAGGGTGAAATTGATAGGATGAACAACGGGTGACATACGACCTCAGGTAATAAAGATAAGCCAAAGTGATATACGGCGTTTCGAAAGGTTTCCCGAAGCGCTCGTATAGAGCAGTAATTAATAGGAAATTCGAGTCCCGTTCTAGAACGAAATCGAGGCGCGTCAGTCATTTCCCGAGGAGAGAGGAACTGGAATATACGCTGATATAGAGCGTTGTCATTGACATCGTAACATACAGTCTTCTTGAAGCAATAGAAGGGAATATTTCTATCTATTAAAAAAAAACTGTAAAATTTGGATTGTAAAAACTGAAGTGGGCTGTAAAAACAAAACTGAATGTGTACGTGACCTGAAGCCAAGTATAGAGATATAAAAAAAAAAACGTCATCAACTCTGGCTATGAACAAGTGAGATGGAAATAGCGGTCATGTCTAAGCTTTTCGGTTATGTCAAACTTTTGACAAGTGACTCTCACAATTTGTAAAATAGACAATGGCTGTCATATGATGTGACAGTCTTGACAAGTAAATAAGGTTATAAATTCGATTAAGAATAGAAATACCTCTTTTTTTTTCTCGACCAACTTTGATGACGTTTTTTTTTTGGATGGCTCTATATTTGTGTCTTTAAATAAATAAAAATGTGATTTAACCTCTTAAGGTCTCGTGTTCCATAAGTAGAACAAATGAAATTTTGGTAATAGTTCAGTTTAGTGGCCAAAATTAAATCGGATTTTTTTGCTAAAATTTTGCTTTCATATAAAAAGCGATTATTAAAAGCTTAATTTTCTGCCATGACGTAACAACCGCGGAAACGGTCTGCCATTTTATTTTTAAGTAGCTATAATAGTATATTTTGACATACCAAAACGGCAGCTTTCATCAAATACATTTTTAGTTTGCCAAATTAACACACCTGTCGCCCCTGTGTGACGCTGAACCTACCGCGACTGGGCTTAACTAGCCCCCATCTCATGAACGGTAGGTACAACTGAGTAACTGAGCAAATTTGAGGCTTTCATCAAATATGTGTTGCCATCTGTTTACTGGCTCTTAGACTATTTATGTGAAATTCGTCTCCCACGAAAGTAAAACGTGAGCGCCACCTGGTGCTTGCGAAAGCTCGCGAGTGTTTGTGCGATCTTGTTTGTGCAATCTTGTTTTATTCATCAGCAAAACGTTGAAAAACATGCATATTTGACGCGAAGAAGCCATATTTTCTTCTTCTCTAAATGATCCAAATTATTGAGGTTCAGGTGTTGATTTTTCAGAATTTCAGCCGTAAGTACACAAGAAAATATTCCTTACCCTCCTAAAATTGACGTATTTTCCTGAAAAATTAATGGTAAAATTTTATTGCACAGTTTAGCTGCAAAACTTCCGCAGAGCGAAAATAGTTACATTTTTGGGATTCTGGAGTTTGGGTTTTGGTATTGCACCCGTAAGTGCAACTAATTCATGAACAAGTCAAAAAAATAATAATTATTATCGTTTTACGTTGGGTGATCAATCCATTTATTTCGGTATACCCATGACTTTTGTATGCTTTAACATTTGTACGGTTTGACTTTTTGTCTTTTGTACAGGATTTTATACGACAATTAATAATAAACGCATTTATTAAAATTATAAAATTTATTAAATTTATAAACTCATTCCAGATTTACGAAAATTGTGTTAACCTAATCTAACCTAACCTTTCTGGCTTGAAATATTTTTTTGTTACAGGTATCGTATTTCTTGCCAACGGATATATTTTGAGTCGCTTTTGTCAAAATGTGTGACACTAATTGTAGATATTCTTTAACATATTTTCTTCAAATGAACGATGAACAAATTATCGAATTTTCGAATAGTAGTATGAAATTTAGATGTCAGAAAAAAAGAGCCGTTATTAAAGGAAAAAAGAAAATAGTTTTAACTTGCAATTTCAGACAATCATTCGCGAAACACCTTTTTTTTTGAAAAATCACATTTGTCATTTTCATTTATTTGTCAGTTTATTGCATTACATTGCACATTAAACTCACCAAGGACAATTTCCTTCAAAATGATTTCGATATGGGGCGCGCTGCGGTCATTGATTGGACTCATTTCATTCGAGAAGTGTTTGTTGGTTGGTCAATGAATATTAGTTCTCAGAAATTGGGAGGGCCCGGACAAATTGTAGAGATCGACGAAGCAAAGATTGGGAAATGAAAGTACAATCGCGGTCGCGTTATCGAAGGTCAGTGGATTTTGGACGTTTTCAACGAGAATCCAAAGATTTGTTTGTCGTTGCAGTTCCCAACAGAACTCAAGATACTCTTCTGAGGATCATTCAAGATCGAATTCTGCCGGGAACTACAATCATATCTGACTGTTGGCGAGCTTGATTGCCTCAGTTCCCATGATTATGAACATTTGAAAGTCAATTATTCCATTAATTTTGTGGATCCTGATTCCGGAGCGCACACTCAAAATATTGAACGAACTTGACGCGAAGTTCGATCAAAAATTCCACGATTCGGAAGGCGAGAGTCGCATTTTGTTGGGTACTTGGCAGAGTTCTTTTTTTAAGCATAAATATCCCAATCATCGCGACAGGATCCATGAAAATTTTCAAAGCGATTTCCACCCTGTACGATCCCAAAAACCCTATTTCCAATGTTCCTGATGGTCCTGATGATGTTTCTTCTCCCGATAATCCAGATGACGATAGTTTTGATGAGTGTATGTACTGTATATTATATTCCTTGTTCTTTTATTGTAGCTTTATTGCCCGTATCCTATTGCCTATATCGATTGATAATCTTCATATTTTTCAGAATCCTCATCCATAGTCCCTCAAAAATAGTTTTGAAGATTCCTTCTAGTCTCCCTGAAGATCCAGTTTATCGCGCATATTGTATTTTTTGTATATTGTTTTGTAATCTATATTCGGCTTAAGAATTACTTTAATATTTATTATATTGGAAAAAGTTCAGTAAAAGAATAAGAAAATATGGCTTATTCGCGTCAAAGATGCGTGTTTTTCAACGTTTTGCTGATGAATAAAACAAGATGCACACAAACACTCGCGAGCTTTCGCAAGTACAAGGTGGCGCTCACGTTTTACTTTCGTGGGAAACGAATTTCACCGTGATTACGCCTTAACGTCCATCGCCGAATTGACTGGCGACAGTGACAGCTGGAGTCAGACGAACGCCGAGTCTATTCCATTTATTCGCGAGTGATTCGGAGTTTTCGCACGTAATTTGGTGTGTTATAAGTGCATAAAGGGATCTCTGGGAAAGTGCATCTCTAAAGGGAAAGTGCATCTCGGAAGTAAAGGTTTAGTTTATTATTGATTTTTGTGAAAATCAGCCAATTTTTCGGTCAACATCGGGAGTTTCAATATGCAATAATCGCACACTATTTTTGCATTTTTTTGCAAATTTTAGCAACCAAAACTTTGCTCCCCCGACTTGAAATCGCTTTTTATAACAAAAGCAACAATTTTAGCGAAAAAAAAAACAATTTTTTTAAAGCCATTTTCACAAGTCACTAAACTGAACTTTTACCGAAATTTTAAACTATAAATTCGACAAAATACTTTATCTTCTAAATTTTCCATTATATCTCATTGTTCCTACCTAGGACTCAACGATGTATACACAGAAGTTGTAGATCACGCCATCTGTTGGCATTTGCTATAACTTTGATATTCGTCATTCTGGTGACATCAGTGGTGGTTTTTTGATATTTTTGCTAAGTATTGCACACAAATAAAATTAGTAGATGAAGCCTGACTATTATTAGATGGCTTTAGTAATGATAGAACATATATATTTCATAAATGCAGTCCGTAGTTTAAATGTTTCAATTGTTGGGCATTATTGGAAATAGTTCATTTGTTCCACATACAGTAAGCGTCAGCCTAATGCGTACACAGGTGGATATTATCAACATATTAAATGATACATTTTTATGTCATAGTTAGGCGAATTTACTTGGGTTGGGGGGCTTGGTTGTACATAAAGCTAAGAGGGGTTTTAGCGGAAATCTAAATGGAGCAACGATGCAGAACTAACTGTAACTCTTAACTCTGCATAATAAGTCTTTATAAAAACCCTATATTTACAAAATGCATTGATCTACGATCAATTAATATAAGCAATTTAATTTTCAGACTGCGTTGCGTATCGTATACTAAAGTTTACTGTTATCTTTTTTCTACCCAACTACTTATGAAATATCGATTTTAAACAGTTAATATTACTTTGAAAGAAACGGCTGTGAAACAATTTTAAAATATCTAATAGGAATATTATGTTGATATAACAACAGCGAAACAAGGCAGAACGAACGGTCCAATGCTTCGGCTTCGGCGTACAAAATTTCGGCGAATGGCAGAGAACTGCCTGTTGCTTCGGCGTACAAATTTCCGGAGAATCGTAGCTCAGGTCAAAGTCGGGCTCAGGTCACTGTTATTGCAAAACTATACACAGAAATACACAGAAAATACATCAGAATACATTAGTGAATATTCGAATAAACGTACTATTACACGATTTAGGTGTGCTAATGTCAGTGGTCACGAAAAATAAAACACAAAAGAACTTACCCATTAAAACTAATAAATTGTTTAATACAAAGAGTAACATTACTTTTTAACCAGCGCATGATATTTTGCAGGGCATATTTTTGCAACTTTTTTCGTCTTTTGTTAAACAGTTGCAATTTCGTTACAACTGATTTTGTGTTACTTTTAATTAATTTTACCTTTAACCTGAATATCTCAAAACAGGTATTATGGGAGCAGGAATTTGGAACAGTATACCCTGGAAAAACGAGTCTTCCTTCAAGGGCAGAAGCGCGTTATTACAAGTCTTAATATGGCTTAAATATCCCTTACAGACCGACTACCAAAATACCATTTAATTATTTGAACTTTTTCGTCAATGTGATAAATATCCATTTTTATTTTTATGAATGTATGTAGTGCTTCTACAATCCACTCGAATAACGCACTTTTCTAATCAGGCACTAGACCAGAATAAAATATAAAATGGTATTTCAAATTTTAACTCAAACAGCCCTACCGACACACCGGATGACTTTCATACGCCTGCGCTAGCATTGGATCGCGATTGGTTCCCACCTCATGTTTACATCTACTCAACAAAGAAGTTAAATTATCATAATTAGGCCACATCGGTCATGATTGTATTCTTGTTATAGAAAAATTGAGATTACTGACTTTCCTAGCAACAGCGAAGATGAAAATCTGAGTAATTCTGTTGATGATCCCGACTACTGTCTGAGAGCTAACTCACCAGAGACTTCAGCATCTGAGAGTGATTTAGAAGAGATGATTATGAAATCCCCTTGGCCCATCTTGTAGCTACAGCCTCGCCTACGGCAAGAGAACGGAAGAAAAAGAGAAAAACCTAGGACTAAAATAAATAGTCAACCCCCTTCGACTCTGCCACATTTTACTTTACATACAGAAAATGAAAATCCTGAAATAGGTAGACCTATCCATTACTTTCAAACATATTTCTCTGACGATTTGCTGGATCATATTGTAGAACAAATCAATCTGGATTCAGTATAACAGGACCCCCAACAGACCACTTCAACTTATCCGGTCAGAATTGGAGATATTTCTTGGCACGGTAGTTTCCATGTCTATTTTTATTTTCCCAAGACATAGATTATATTGGTCGTCGTCATGCACAGTATCCAAGGTTGCCGACGTTTTGTCAAGACATAGATGGGAGGACATAAAAAAATACATTGTGATAAATTATTCAAACTATAATTACACATATAAAACAAATTGAACAAATAAAATCTCAAATGTTATGCGTCGATGAACAGATCATACCTTATAAAGGAATATCAGGTTTGAAACAGTACAATCCTAAAAAACCTAACAAGAGGGGATACAAAGTGTTCGTATTATATGATAGCAACGGAATGACACATGATTTTTTGATATATACAGGAAAAACTCATCCTGCGTCTGAAAAGAAGATATTGGAGCTAGAGGAAATATCGTTCTCCGTTTAGCATCGTCAATACCTAAACATCAGAAATCATTTACTTGGAGCTTTTGCGATTTTGGCCACTTTTTTGCATTTTTTTCGCACTTTCATGAAAATAATATGCTTTCTATGGTTTACAATAACTCTTCATTCGAATTTGATGACCAAAAAGAAATGTGAAATGAATTTGAATGATGCGATAATTCTGTTTGCCTTCATGATGGTGCAGTTTTGGCGTTCTTTTTTCCTTTTTAATAGAGACAACGAGCCAACCCACCAAATTTAACCCCGGATTCAGATTCAGCGACCCAAAATACATATAGAATAAGTGGTTTGAACCCGGGGTTTGATTTTTTTTTATTTCGTGTGCCTGTGTTTTATGAGTTTTTTTTTCATTTCTCATTTTTTGTATTTTGACTATTTAAAAAGTTATGGTCGATTTATTGTCGAGTGTACGCTCTGTTTTTCTCGTAAACTGCTATCTAAATGAATATAATTTCTGTAGAGTATATCAATTTACTTGCTTTTACTAAAGCCAGAAACTGCGGCCTTTAAAGACAGAAATATACAATATAGCTTAACAATGCTAAGCATTGCGATGCCTCGATTTTTTTAGCAATATTCCTTTTTTATGATTCGTATTTTTATTTATTTGCATTATTTCAAAAGTTATGACCCATTATCTTATTTGGTCTACTAAAATATCCAAAAAGTAAATTCTAATGAACTATGAGTACGTTTCGTCGTACATACGAGTCGTGCTTGTAAATAACAATAACAGTGGTGCCCATATTGAACAGTTATTAAAATAATTAACTTTTAATTTTACTTGTTGTTATTTTATTTACTTATTTGTACAGATTTCATTTATATGTATATTGTTTATTGTTTAGGCATATAAAGATATATTTCAGCTATTAAAGGTTGAAAATATTTTTGTTGTAAATGAAAATACATTTACCTATGTTTATGTTGAACGAGTAATAGCGTCGGAAAAAAGCAATTTTAAATGTTGCAATATAATGTGACCGGGAAATCGGCCATAACTTTTGAAATAATGAAAAAAATGTATACAAAATAAAAGCAAAAATCAAAAACATTATTACGAAGTCATAAAAACAGGAACGTAGATACCTTGCTAAAAAAATTGAAGGTCGCGACGCTTAGCATCATCAAGCTATATTTTTTATTTTCATTTCAATTCTAAGTAAAACCAAGTAAATGGTTATACCCTTATACAGACATTATATTTATTTAGCTAGCAGTTTACGAGAAAAAAAACAGATAGGGCAATCAGTAGTATATAGACCGTAGTTTTTTTAAATATAAAAGTTTTTTACAAAAAAATTTTAAATAAAAAAAGAACTCATAATTATTTATCTTTGTAATAGTAAAGTAAAAAAAGCCATATCGCCGAAAAAAAAATTGTTGAGGCATCGTTAAGGCATATTTTTTATTCTTGCCTTAATTTTGAGTGAAGATAAGTAAAAGTGATTTACCTATCACATAAATTAATTTACTTAAGCCGTTTTCTGAGAAAAACTCACCTCCTATGATAAATTAATCAACCTGTACATAACTTGGACTTGTAATTTTATGTAGTTTTAATAAATAGTAACAATTATCTTTTACATTTTTTTTTTAGAACTCAAATAACAAAAAATGTCTCACATGACAAAACTTTTTGGACTACTATAAAATATTATTCGATTATTTATGGTGTAGGCAAACCAACCAATAATAAAATGAGTCAAAGTAATAATCAGCTCACAGTAGAAAGTACAAAAGTATGAAATTAAGTAATTTGTTTGAATGAAGCATACCTATTGATATTTATTAGGAATTAGTTTTTGAGTTAGAGTAAGTTTATTACATTTAAAACAATAAACTATATTATCTCCAAATAGAATAAATTCCTCGGCCACTACTGAATATATCAACTTCTGTGGAAGGACATTCTGTCCGTGCGTGATGAACACGTAATTCCCAATACGACACTATGAAGGACGTGATTTGTTATTTAAACTCATTTCATTACTTGCTTGTTAAACTATACTGTAATCATGTTAATTCAGTTTTTCCACTGATGCATCTGCTTCTATCGATTCCTGCAATACGTACAAATCCGAAAGATTTCCGTGTCTCAAAGAAACGTTCAAAGGAAAGGGGAATCGTATTTCGGCAGTGGAAATTTCCAAATAACGTCCTTTTCAGTGGAAAGTTTACAGAAGGACGCAATTAAAACTTCCACTTATTCACCTTCATATGAATATTCGGGCGTCTGGTTCGACGCAGCGCAGCCGGAAGAGCCCGGATAATTTCCTGTGACTCAACAAACCCGACAAATATAAAGTAAGGAGACGGTTTCCGGGCGAAAACTCGGAAATTCAGCTGACTCACACAACTCAGCCGCCCCAAACCCTAAGGCCGCTTATTCTAGCGGTTAACTAAAATCGTCGGTAAAAGCAAAAGTGCACAAGGAAGTTTGAAAGCTTTACTTCTGTAAATATCGCATCCAAATACAGTTTTTCCACATTTTTGTTTTTATTAAACCTCAAAAAATACTAGGTAATTACTAGATACGTACATACTTAATACGAGTACATATAACAACATTCAACATTTTAATAAAACTTTAGCATTACGCTGCGTCTTGTCCTTAAAAAAATAGTGAAAATAATTACATACGTATGAAGGGGTATAGATGCAAAACTCACGTTATCCACTTTTTAAAATTGTTCAGGAAGAAGGAATAACTGATTTCTCACTTTTCAAGTGATTTGACGCTCTGAAATTTGTTTTGTATTTGTATTAGAACTTTACTTTTGCTTCTCAATTAGTGAAATGACAGCACAACAATATTTGACTCCAAGAAAGTGAATTAAAATTTGGATAATGTGAGTTTTGATACAACTTTTTGGATAATGGTCTTTTTCTCCAGATTATTCTACATAATATTATTTTTTACACTAAAATTCATGAAGTCAAGCTAAGAAAAGGAACTAGGAAACAAACTCAATGGTATATCAATAAAAATTTTATGTAATATGGTAGTTCATAATCAACATAAAAAGCTGCACAAAATACTTAGAATACGGTTTTATTATCATCATTGACTGATCAAGTGAAATATTTTTATAATGAACCTAAAATTACAAAGTACAAGAGTTTTGAAACAATTAACAGATTCCACAATTTAAAATAAATACGAAAATGTGAGTTTTATACCACTTTTAAAATTTAAAATGATGTAGTTCAACACGATGAACAAGATACGCCACTAACTCTATTTCGAAAAATTATGGATAATGTGAGTTTTGCATCTGTACCCCTCAAATTATGAAAATTCTTTTTTATAATTTTATCTTTTAGTTTTTCCACACACAACTAACTCTTTCTAACATTATTTTATATATAGTAACAATTAGTAACTACCATCACATCCATGTACTGGAGTAGAGGTATATTGATGAAAATTTGTTGAAACGTAGGGATTTTAAGTTTAACCGAAAAAAATGACTGTCATAGTGCATATAAATGCACTATAAATATACACTTTATATTTGGTACACATCTACAACATAAAAAAAGTCTACAAATCTAAGTATATGGCCAAGCCAAATCATGAATTTATTTTCATTTGGTTGATGGTGTTTTTTCTAGTCTCACGGTAGGGGTGGAAGCATGATGGTTTTAGTTTGATGTTTCATGTCGTTTCATACGTTTTTGAAATAAAATAATTCAAATACCACATTAATAAAGTCTCTACTCTCATTTTTGCTACTATATTCATTTCCAATACAATAATTATGACCTATTTGATATAGATTATACAGGTCATAGAATTCATATTGATTATAAAGGTCATATTGCTCATATAGGTTATAAGAGTCATATAAGATATAAGGGTCATAAAAATGACAAGTGTCATAAGAGTTATAAACGTTACATTAGTCATATAGGTTATAGAGGTCAATCAGATCATAAAGGTGATAAATTTCATAAAAATCACAAAGGCCATAACGGTTATAGCCATATTTCTCAATATCAAAAATATATAAAAAATATGCTTTTACCGTCTAAAAAAAAAGTTTTTAAAAATAAAAAAAAAAAAAGGCATTGTGAAATAATAATATATAAAGAATTTTTATTAATTTTTTGATTTGATTTTTTTTTTTATTTACAATTGGTATATTTTATATAATATCCCTTCCTTCCTTAACCCCATTTGATATTTTGTTTGTCAGTTTTGGTTTAATATTAGTAATTTTTTTATTGTAATCCCTTAATATACAGTTTTTTATTGTTTTATATACCAGTTGTTTGTTTAATAATCTTTTTGGTATTTTTTTTTTGATAAAAAGGTGTGTATTAAGTTATTTTTTTAGTTATGAATTGATAGTAAATATATAGGTAATTATTTGTTGTATTTTTTTATTTAAATTAAACGTGTAATTTTTTTTAATATTTTTGAAAATAAATGTTTTTTTTTTTTGAATTAGTTTTTTTGTTTATTTTTGTAATTGGTTGTTGATTAATAAATTTTATGTTTAAAATTGTTAAGTAAGAAATTAAAGTGTTTGGTTTGAGGAGTTTTTTTGCTTTATTTTGTTGGTTAATATTATTTTTTTTATTTATATTTAATTAAAGAATATTGTTAATTATATATTTTTTGATTATTGTACTTTAGTACTACTTTGATAGTATTTGAATTTGTTAGTAGGAATTTATTAAATGAAAAAAAGTGTTATATTAATTTTTTGTAAGTTTGTATTGAAATAATATAAATAAATTATGTTAATATTGTTTTATTGTTTGGTTTGTTAGGTTTATTGTATATTTTAATGTATTTAATAAAATTTTTAAAATCCCCTGTATTTTTGGTAAAATAAGATGGTGTTTTTTGGTATGTTTTTTTAGATTAAGGTTTTTTTGTTAGTTTTTTTTTTATTTCCTTTTTATTTAGTTAAGTGTTTTTTTTAATTTTTTTTTTTATAATGTTAGGTTTTTTTTTTTTTTTTTTGGGGTTTGTTTGTTTTGTTTGTTTTGTGTATGTTTGTTTGTTTTTTTTTTTTTTTGTTTTTTTTTTTTTTTTTTTTTTTTGTTTTTTGTTTTTTTTTTTTTTTTTTTTTTGTTTTTTTTTTTTTTGTTTTTGTGGTTGTTGGGTTTTGGGGGTGGGGGTATTTTGGAGGGGTGGGGGGGTTTTTGGGTGGGGGTGGGGTGGTGTGGTGGGATAGGTGTTGTTTGGGTTTATTGGGGAAAAAAAAGGATTTTTTGTGTGTAAACGTTTTTTGTTGAGGGGGATTTTGGGGGAGTTGTGGGGGTGGGGGGGGGTGGGGGTTTTTGTGGTTTGTTGGTTTGGATTAGGGGGGGGGGGGGGTGGGAGGGGTTTGGATGGGGATGATTGTTTTGGGGGGGGGAGGGGGGGGGGGTTGTTTTTGTTGGTGAGGTTGTGTGTTTGATTGGGGTTGGTTGGGGGGGAAGGGGGTTTAATTGGTGGGGGGGGTTTGGGGTTGGGTGGGTTGGTTGGGGGGGGGGTTGGGGGGGGGTTTTTGTTTGGGTTTATTTTTTTTTTTGTTTTATATACAGTCTGTGTTGGTTTAATAATCTACAACTCTATTAACCCTTAAGTTTTTTTTGTTTTTAAAATAATGTATTTTCTTATGTTAATTCTGTGTCTGCCAAAATATTTTACCATGAATTCATCATTATTTAAATTTTTTATTGAGCACATAGTAAGTACTTCAAACATATCTTGCAATTTCTCTATTAGATGTCACAGTTTACGGTATTCGTCTGACTGAATCAGCATTGTATTTAGTCATCTACCTATTGGAAATATTTTCAAATGGTTAAAAATCAGTCCCTTCTCATGACCTCTACAACAACTTGGTTACCCATGTCTCCATCAGTGTTCCAATAATATTTTTGCTCACCAACCAGTTATTTCCTGACGCCAAAAAACGTCGCATGTCCTCACTGGTTATTGGAGAATTTGGGTGATTTATGAAGTGAGCATATTTTGTTGTCTCCGTCAGAAAATATAAAATCATTCATGCCATCGTTAAAAAACATTTAAATATATACATATATAGTATTTTATTAAACGAACCCTATATACACAGTTGTGGCATACATAGTACTTAAAAATATCAGGCACACAATGCATCTTTTATTAGAAAATTTTATTCATATTCGCAATATTAAAAGAGATAATGCCCCAGTCAAAATATATTGAAAAAGCCTCTACGTAACTGTGAAATT
Organism: Aromia moschata; assembly: GCA_029963805.1. Taxonomy (NCBI): domain Eukaryota; kingdom Metazoa; phylum Arthropoda; class Insecta; order Coleoptera; family Cerambycidae; genus Aromia; species Aromia moschata. The sequence goes on from JAPWTK010000427.1 coordinate 29,822, forward strand.
TTAGGAACTAGAAAGGATTACGATGTTATAATCTGCATAATACTACGAAATTGTAAAATCCGATAAAGCAAAAATATAAATTTAAAAAAGATTACTCAATAGATTTTTTTCTATTTTTTTTTTCGCATATCCACCAGTCTGCGCCACTGTGAACTGTGAACCACCGCCACTGGTGCCAAAGATTGATCCTCGAATTGCGAACCCGAATCCCCGAACCGCATCCAATCGAATCGGCCCTTAATTCGAAGGGCGGTGAACCTTTAATTCTCCCCGTTGCTGTCGCGCAGCCCCTAGCGCCAAACTTATTTTGATTTGTGAGGGGTCCACTTCTGGATTCAACCTTGAGAGGTTTTTCTTGCCGAACGAAAATTCCATTTTCCAATATCTATTAACTCACCCTTTAAAAAAGTTAATTAATCGATCAGTATCAAAATTGCAGGTGGTAGAAAGGATTTTATAAATTTTAATCCTGCCGTTATTTTCATTAATACTGATCTATTTAAATTATAAAGAAAGAATATATGACTATAACTTTACTTCCACATTTACGAAGTGGAGTGAAAGTCGTAGTATGGGTGAAAATATTTTTAATATTTTGTTGCCTCTCAGTATTTACAGTGTAAGCAAACATTTTGTCATACTGGCCGTTTGTTAATCTTTAAAATATCTTGAAATTTGGAACCTTTACTAATCCCTTCTAGCAACGAGTATGTTCAATTAAAAATAAAGCTATCCTTCAGTCATTAATTCATATCACATCAGTATTTTCCTCATTAGTTCCCATCACAACTGCTATATACTTTATCCCATAATTGAGTAGATATATACTGTTTGAATTTTCTTCATTTGAAATGTTTACGAGGTGTGTAAATTAAGTAATGAGAGTGATTTTTTAAAAATTTTGTATTCGAATAGAATTATAATTCAAGTCTCCTTCAAAATAACTTCCTTGGGAAGCCACACACCGCTGGAAACTTCCATTCCACACACTTGGGAAGCCACACACCGCGTCCATTCCTCATAGCAGTGCTGGAAATCATATACTGGAATAGCCTTGAGCTGGTCGGTTACAGCCGTTTGAATGTTTTCTTTGGTCCCAAAATGACGTCCATGGAGGTGATTTTTCAATCTCGGGAAGAGAAAAAAATCACAAGGACTCAAGTCAGGCGAAAAGGAGGCTGAGTTGCCACAGGAATATTTTTACTGGCTAAAGAATCGTTCACTGAAATGGCGCAGATTTGTCTCATCCCCAATTCGTTATTCAAAATCTGATGAACCGTGGTGTGATTCAAATTTAACTCTTCCCCGAACATTCATGTCATCAACTACGATCTGAATGCACAAGATCCCGTATTCTATCGATAACTTCATCAGTTCTTGATGAAGGTCTTCCGCTGCGTGATTCATATTCTTTCTGAAAATACCTTAAACCACCGAAAAACCTGAGCTCTTGAAAAAACACTGTCTCTGTAGGCATGTTCAAGTTTTGCAAAAGTCTCCGTTGCGCTGTGTCCAAGTCTGAAGCAAAACCTGATAGCACACCGTTGCTCAAAATGAATGTCACTCATTTTTAAAACGCCCTAGAAAAAACCGGTATACGAAAACAGTCATTAAGAACAAACAAATGACTCTAACAAGCTCAAACTTGTACTGACAGTGCATGTTAACCTATGTTAACCTATGTTGACATGTTAACCTATCGCCCTTCCATGTCCCGTCTCCGCAGTGTTGCTAGATCGGGCGCCAGGTTGCCACTCTCATTACTTAATTTACACACCTCGTATAATAGCCGTTCTATAAAATCTTGGTAACCCCGCCCATATGTCATTTAAGCTTTTCAATCGCCACAAAATACCAGTATTTTTCAAAACATAGAGAAATGTCATACAGAAAAATTATTTTTTTTGCAGTCGTTCTAAAATTCACATTTTAGTTTCAACTCCTCAAAATGCCAAATTCATCCAGTTTTCCTGATTTTATTTTTTATTCATTGTTATTAATTTTAGATCGCAGAAAAAGTAATATATGCACCTTGTAGGAAAATAATATTCTCAGACTCCGTCGCCTCCTATTCGTATACACTCGAACCCCTCTTAAGTCGCCAAATCCGTGCATCATTACCTCGCTTAAGTCGCGAAATTTAGCATCTCTTAAGTCGCGATCATAACCTCAACTTTTTCGTGTTTTAGCTGCAAAAAAGAAATATTTAGAGATATACCACAGCACTTGTTATAACGAAAAATGAGCCAACTGAACGAAAAATCAATGTAAGTATACCCAGTCGTGCGCGACAAAGTTCAATTTTCCACTTGAATGAATATTTTAAAGATTAAATATTTTTAAAAGACCTAACCTATTTTAAATCAATAAATGTATTACACAATCATTTTTTTTCAATAAAAATTGTACACATTCATGCGAGAATCCAATTTCCAAACGTAGTTTTAAAACTTTTACAGGCGGCGACTTAAGCGGGACGGTTTCGTGAAATACTAGGGGGAAACGTGGTGAAATAAGAGAGGATGTGAATTAAGCGAAGGTGAAATAAGAGGGGTTCGAATGTATAGCAATTTGCCTCGGCCTGCAATTTTCATCGGCCAATAATAATCAGCCATCCAAAAAAACGTCATCAAATCTAGCTATTGGCTATGAAAGAGAGAGAGATGGAAATAGCGGTTATGTCGCAGCTCAAAACAAAACTTTGTTGTTGTCAAACTTTTGACAAGTGGCTGTCACAATTGGAAAATAAATAATAGCTGTCACATAATGTAATAGCTTTGACAATTAAATAAGATTATAAACGTTGATGACGTTTTCTTTATGACTCGTTATATTAATTTCCTACTACCTACATGCACGATATAAACGTATTACGTTGCATTAATATAAATTATAAATTGTATACGTATTAAGATGTTAAATGCGTACTTCAAACAAAAATTAACACTTTTTTGTTTTTAATTTTGTTGATAAATTTCGAAGATTTTGTTTGCGAGTTTTTGCATTTTTTGTTGCCAAAATAACAGGTAATATTTTATTTTAGGAAAAGAAGCATTTTTATATACATTAATTTGTACGGAACATCTGTTGGACAATCTTTTAAATTTTCAAATTTGTGCTGTGAAATATTTAACTACCATTTCATAAAATTAAAAAAAATAAAACACAATAGTTATAATGTCAAGTGTTTTGTGAAGAAAATAAAAATCTACCCATTTTTTGTTAAAAGCACTATCATGAGATGATTGTTTATTTTATTTTAAAAACCTAAATTCAAAAAATAATTTACTGTTGTATTACCATCCAATTTTTCTATAAGTTACAAGCTATAAATGTTTTTCTTACGATTTACCCTAATATTCCACAGCAAAAATTTGGAGATTTTCCTATAGATTTTCCTCTTTTATTAAAATTGCTACATTAATCAATGGCGATGACTATTTTTGAAAAAAAAAATGTATGGATATTAAAAAAAATTACCATGTGGTACTGACTTTTTAGACCTGTATAAATGTCAACACAATACGTTATACGTATGTATTATGTATAGAGTGAGAGTAAAAAATAAGGATAGGTGCTTATATTTCTTAAAATATTTGTTACTTCAAAAAAATGTTTTAATAAAAGTTATCGAGCGTATTGTTTGCCATAAACTGGCGACATTCGATTTTTCTTAAAGTAAACAAGTTTGTTACTATGGCAATAGACGTTACTTTTTTTAATGGCATGGTTTAATTTTCTTTGTATTTCTGGACAGAGCATCTCTTCCGGAACACGGGATCAAACAATTACAATAAGGTTTTACAAGAAAAAAATTGTTAAAAAATTACTTTCCCAAAAATCACCCCTCTAGTTCTGTAAATAAGTTGCTGATATTTGTACCTATTAAGTAGAGACACTGTTCGTTGTGAGTTATCTGCATTTTGTCAGCTTTGTAAGTAGTTAAAGATAGGAAGACGCTACAGTTTGGTAGTTTAATAATCATTAAGCAGAAAATCATAGAAAATCAACTGAAATTTTAATGATGGAGGGCTATGGTGACAGAAAACGCAATTATCAGGTTTGTTCCAACAACACATTTACGAACCGTTCTTGAACGAGTAATGAATTTTTTTGTGTGCATGTGTCAACTTGGGATTAGTTCAGAACTAATCTCTGTTCCATGATGAAACAGCGGATTTCTCCCTCCACAAAAAAAAAATCAAAGTAAACAGTGCTACCAACATAACCTTAAATCTACCTTCTTGAAAGATCTATTTTTTTAATATTATGTGAATGATAGTAACTATTCTTCTAGTCTAGGTTGATGTAGAAGCTAAAGTAAATTAGGTCATAGTATAGAAGAGAATTAGGTCAACAATATAATATGGTTAGTACGCAAACTTTTAGTGTTTTAATCGTTGTCTTCACGTGATTCGCTTTACAAATAATCATCGATATTTTGACCATTCATGTTAAATATATGCATGAATAAAATAGAATCGTTTTTAACCAAATAATTACACAAAAAAAAATAAAGTTTCTTCTATCATCTGTCAGACCTATCTCAGGCTTTATATACTTTAAGTTTGAATTCGTTGTTACTACGCATGCCTTACAAAGTAGTCCCTTGCAGTTCCAGCTTCGAACCAGGAACTAATTTCACCGTTCTCGAACCAATTCCGAGTTAATTCGGTTGGTGTTGGAACGTTCTCTGAACTAATACCGGAATCAGTTATGTGTCTGTTGGAACGCAAATTTCAATTTGCGCACACTCCACACGGTTCTGAATTAATTCCAGTACATGTTGGAACAAACCTATCAAAAAGTGTGCACTCTGTTTCATGAGCTTTATCCGAATTGGCCACAAATTAATGAAGGGTACGTTTCAAAATGATTAAGAAAAATTCTGCAAACTGGTAGTGTCAAAGATAAAGCACGACTGGAAAGAAACATGTAATGCAACGTGCAATGCAACGCCGGCGCCGCCTAATTTGGACGTCATTGCGCGTTTCGTTCGCAATTGTGAGCGCGCATGAGTATTCACAGTGTTCCCACTGAATTCGCCGCGAATAGCGCGGTGATGTCTGCGGAAGATGAACTTATAAGTTTGATAGTAGCTAGCGGTGCTTTGTTAATATTAACAAATATGTTCAAACAACGCAGAAAAAGTCAACGTTGGTGGCATACAAATTTATATAATACGAGGCGCGTTCATAAACTAAGGGCCGTTTGCTTATATATAAATATTGGCGCTTCGAAGCACAGTTTTACTACTGCAGCGCCATCTACTGACTCATTGCGAAGCTACAGCGTCATTTGTTTTGATTCTGAAGTCGTATTGTTGTCCGTGAATGCAAAGAACAATGGCCGCGAAAATCGTTGATCCCGCCAACTGTGAAGTGCGTTCTGTGATTCGTTTCTTATGTGCAAAAGGATCGTCGGCTGCTGAAATTCATCGGGAGTTATGCCTGGTTTACGGACCTACAGTTATGAGTGAAGGAAAGGTTAGACAATGGTGCCGTGATTTTAAAAATGGCCGAACAAATGTCCATGACGAAGAGCGGAGTGGCAGGCCCAGTATCCAGACCGATGAAATCGTTTCACAAGTGGACCAAACACTGCGATCTGATCGTCGATTGACGATTAGTGGCCTGGCTAACAAATTTTCTCAACTTGGACGCACTACTGTTTACAATATTGTCACATAAAACCTCGCATACCGCAAATTGTGTGCAAGGTGGGTACCAAAAATGCTCACCGACCACCACAAAGAGCAAAGAATGTCTAGTGGACGAAAGTTTTTGGCCCGTTATCAACAAGATGGAGATGATTTGTTTTCTCATATTGTTACTGGGGACGAGACGTGGGTATCCTACGCCAACCCAGAATCAAAACTGCAATCGATGCAGTGGCGACACTCATCTTCACCAAAACCGAAAAAGTTTAAGCAAACTCAGTACACAAGTCGAAAATTGATGGCTACAGTTTTTTGGGACAAAGACGGTGTTCTTTTGGTTGATTTCATGGAACGTGGGACAACAATTACAGCTGACGTGTACTGCGAAACGCTCAAAAAATTGAGACGTGCGATCCAAAACAAACGCCGCGGGAAACTGTCATCTGGCATAATCCTCCTCCACGACAACGCGCGTCCTCACACTGCTGCCAAAACCAATGAGAAAATTCAAGATTTTCGTTGGAAACTTTTGACCACCCACCGTACAGTCCCGACCTTGCACCTAGCGACTACTTCCTCTTCTTGCATTTTAAACAGTGGCTCGGTGGACAACGTTTTGAAACCGAAGATGGACTCAAAAACGCCGTTGTCAACTGGTTCAACTCTCAGGCGGCAAGCTTCTATGCAGAGGGGTTAAAGAAGCTGGTGCAGCGGTACGAAAAAATGCTTAGAAGTGAACGGCGATTATGTAGAGAAGTAAAGTAAGATTGTACCTAACTAAATATGACAATAAAATTTGTTTCTTATGAGTACATTTTTTTCTGTGACCAAACGGCCCTTACTTTATGAACGCGCCTCGTAGAAATTTATATAAGAAGGGATTCTGGTTTGCTGAAAGATTTGAAATTTCAAAAAATCAGTGGACAATATAAAAATTTTGCGAGAATGACATCTACAGACTTTGAAAATATAGTAAACATGGTGGGCCATAAAATTGTGAAGAAAGAAAGACAAACAGTTTTCTTCCGTCCACTCTTGCATATTCGTAAACACGTAAAGCAGTACAAACCGCAACCAGTGGCGGTGATAAGTATAAGCAGTATAAGCAATGCTTAGGGGCCCCGCCCTTGAGGGGCCCGGGCGAACCACCCTGTACGCCGTAATCGTGATTAGTTAGGTCTATGACGTGAAATGTTTGCGATTTTTTTTATTTTTTTGTTATCTATCAATTGTTATAGAGATTTTAGATTTTCGACGTATCTGATTATTATTATTATTTTTAAAATGTTGAAGTGTATGACATGAAAAATAGAGATTTTAGATTTTAGACATCTGATTTTTTTTTATTTTGAGGTGTGTTGTGGTATGAGGATTTTATTTTATTTTTTATTATAAGTACCTCTGCATGTTGTTTTCTATGGTCTATGCAATAATAATGCAATAAAGCATGTTCTTTTATAATAATTGTAAAAATATACGATTGTCTAAATGAATACTAAATTAATCTTTTTGTAAGGGGGAAGAGGGCCCATTGTTCATGTTTGCTTAGGGGCCCAAGGTGTTCTTGAACCGCCACTGACCGCAACTCGTCCAAATTGCAACTAGGAATGTGTTCGCAATAAAAAACCCCCAAAAAAAATTAAAAAACCCCCAAAATTTTTTTTTTTTTTCCCCAAAAAAAACAAAAAATTTTTTTTTTCCCCCTCTCCTAAAATTTTTTTTTTTTTTAAAACACAAAAAAAAAAAAAAAAAAAAAAAAAAAAAAAAAAAAAAAAAAAAAAAATTTTTTTCCCCCCCCCCCAACTTTTTTTTTTCCCCCTTTCTCCTTCCCTCTCCCAAAACCACCCACTTTTCTTTTCCCCCCCCCCCCCCCACCCCACCCCAAAAAAAAAAAAAATCCTTTTCCCCCCTATCCCCATATAACCCCCCCCCCCTTATTATTTTACCCTCCCCCCCCAAAAAAAAAAACTCCTAAAAATATTAAATTTTAAATTTATCCCCCCACTAAAAAAAAAAAACACCCCCCCCCCCCCCCCCCCCCCCCCCCCCCAAAAAACCCCCAACATAAAAACCGACAACAAATGGATCAGTGCGCGCGCGAAACGAATGAGCGGAGAAGGCGCGCGCGCGCCGTTCGCAAACCCGTCTTACCTTCACAAACACTCAACAGAAATGTTGCATTGCACGTTGCCTTACATGTTCGATTCGCGTAGATTAGATTAGTATTAGAAGTTCGATTAGATGCCTTGTTATCGTTGCAAGAAAAACCACATTTATCTAAAAGTGTGGTGGTGGTAGACTACACAAAAGTCGGTGGTAAATTTACTAACAAAAAAGTTTCACCCATATAAAAGTACAGTTGGTACAAGAACTTTAAAACGGTGATTTGATTTACTATCCTGTCATAGGTAAACTTAACGAAGATCAAAACTTTTGCAGACAGATTATATTGTTAAATAAAGTTTTTTTTTTTAATTTTAACGTTAAAGTGTTTTCACTCATAATAGCCCACATTCATTTAAATATCAGTTCTCTGCTTTTCGCTTAATGATGCCATAATATTAATAATAATTGAACTACTGTAGGGTCTATTGTTGTTTAATAGGTAGGGTCTAATTTTAGTTGAATTATGTACGTGGTAGGTACGTACCTACCTATTTATGTATATTGCTGTAAAACCCTAATTTTCACGTTTCGGCGTGTACCATTTGTGTATTTCTGTAAATACGTGACAAAGTGCTGGTACAGCCTCTTTCGGGTTTGGTTTTCCCCAAACTGACCTGCGGTTGGGTTTTTCCTTAATTCAGTTTACAACTGTTCATTGGAGACTGGTTTCGGGGAACCTATCTACCTAACTAGGTCTGTGTATAATTATTGGTTTAGGGGGACTTTACTTTCCGTTTGGACGGTCACTCTCCGGCAGTCCCTCTTTAGAGTTCATCTTTACCGTTCACCGGCTCCACACCGGAGTCTATCTCCGCGTTTTACCAGACTTCCCCCGGTCTCTCATATCTTGTAAATATGTAAATAAATAACTGTACATATAACCGATTAAAGTGCTTTACTTACCACACCACCCATCGCCATACTACAAAACCGTTGGGTTTTTCTATCTTTAACTATTTATAAAGCTGACAAAATGCAGATAACTGACAACGAACGGCAGCCACAAATGACATTAAGTTATTTCCATGGCTGACTTGATAAGAATTGGATAAACGAAGTCGAACCGATTGAGGTGATTTTGGGGAAAGTTATGTTTTTTCTTAAATGTTTTCTTATGAAACCTTATTATAATTTTATGGTCCCATATCTTATCGTACACCACTCATAATTTCGTCTGGTCATTTTGCCTAGTTTATCACATTGTTTTTATAGAATTTGTGTTTTGTAATTGAGACTTCTCGGTTCTGATCAAGAGCAGTTCAAACTAGCATAATACAGAGGTGAACTCGAGACAGCGGTCGGGAGTGCGATCGAGTATTTGTGTTTTATTATGTTTAGCATTGTTTAACATAATATAGTGACACATACAACAGTCGGGAGTAAAATTATTCGGCCAAATCAATTATAAATGGGAAAACACGTAAAGACGCTAAAACAGATATATTTGAAATGTATGTACCAACGCTACAATACTCATGATGTTAGTTGAGTAACATTAAGAGGAAGCAAATAAAATAAGATAGTGATCAAACAAATCAAACAGAAGATGAGGGAGCGAATTTATTTGGCCACGTCGTTGTTACGCGATTATCGATAATAACTGACAGGTTTAAGGCTTTAAAACGATTACTGAATAATGTCATAATTAAGCGGCAAACAGTCGTGAACTTGAAGGCACACAAGATGAAGTAAGACAACGAACTGTAGAATTGAATCAACAGAGTGTTGGTCAAAAAAATATTCGAAATAGTCGTTCGGCTCGGTAAACCGTTCATTTTATTATAAAACACTATAACACTGATACAATTCTTACTAACTAATAAAAAACTAACTAGGATTAGTTACATCTTACGAATATTTGAAAATTTATTCGAGAACCTGAATCAGTGCACAAGTAGCCCAGAGGAAACCATAGATACAAGTTAATAAAACAAACGACTTCAATTTGTTGAAATATATTTAGACAAAGGTGAAGTATTCTGGAGTAGATTTTTAGTTACCGATGAGTCTAAAACTTGCAGTGATCCTTCTAACAGAAAAAATATTTGGAGATGGTCTTCCAAGTATAACTGGAATGGCCAACTCATCTATGGCTTATTAATTTACCCATGGTGTTCTCCGGACTACTCGTGCGCAGAATCCAGGCTCTCCAATAAATTTTCCGATTATTTGCAAAGTGTATCTTTATTTTAAATGCATTTTCTAAATCCTTGTTTAGTTATAGTTGCAGTAATTCGAGGATTGGCTTTTACTTTCCGTAATACCGTTCTCCGTTCTCCATCAGGTAGTTTTCTTATTCTTCCCCGTTCATATTTGTACCAAAAATTGTATCAGTTTTATAGTCGAAATTTTTCTCATCTCGGTCTTCTGCTTACATATAAATTGTTGGCTGTAAGTCTATAGGTTATATGCTTTTTCTGTACAACCCCGATAATTCACTTATAACATAACCTATGCATCCGACAGTTGCCGCAGGAATCAGCGCTCTGGTTCCCCATTATATTATTTCTCTTCGAGGGCCCTCGAAACGACGCAAATATATGGATATGTTCCCGGGGGACTTCGTCAATTCAGTTAAAGTATATATATCACGGCCGATATACGCGAATGATGGATGTGTCACCGAGCGAAGCGTGAGACTTTTATTTCCGTCCCTTTTTTCTATTTGCTCGACGCAGCGTCGATGGTTTGATTTCGAATCGCCGCTTTTATGAATCACGTGTTGGGCAATATTGAGGAGGAGGCGGGAAGAGTCTGTTAAAACGGCGTATGAATGGGTCATATCGGCGAAAATTTGGATGGATTAGAGATATATTAAAATACGTACACGCCGGGTGTCCCACATTCAATGTTACAGCTGATATCTCCATTACTATAGAAACCACTGAAAAATGTTTTAGAACATGAAAATTGATCAGGACTATAAAATTATTTGGCAAATGCGCTACATATGCTATAGGGTGGCCACGAAAGTTGGAATGGACCAAACTTAGTTTTGTATCTTATATACTTAGACATTTAATGTCCACGTTTTTTCCATAGTTCTGTAAATCACAATCATACATGTCATTTCAGCAAAGAGTCATTTTGAGTACTGCAATATCCCGAATATATTTACATATATACAGGATTTTAAGGAAGCAACGCTGCAGTTGAATATATCTGTACGATCAGGTATGTCGTCATTATAAATAGTGCACATCATTTGTAATGGAGAGTATTTCTTAATGTTAGTTCTAGATGTGGTTAAACAAAATAGATTTCTTTGGCGTGAGGTTATTCATTGAACACAAAAATTGAGTAGATTTATGATATGAATACAGTCAATGCCGTTATGTAACAGTCTATGAAGAAAGACAGAGTCGCCAAGTACGCCTTTTTGCAACGAGTTTCTAATGAGTGGATGATCCGCCTGTGGATAACCAATAGCAGGATATATTTTAAAAGCGCAATACTTCAAAAATCGACTTGAATACTTTCTAAGCTTTCCACATGTGTTGTGTAGTGGGGACACCATATTATGGAGGCATATTCTAAATTCGATCTAACGATTGAGACGTAAAGCAACTTAAGGGTATTTGAATTAATAAAGGACTCCGTGTTTCTAATGATGAAACCCAAAGCCTTGTATGATTTCCCAGTGATATAACTAATGTGATCCTTGAAAGATAGCGTTTTGTCAAAAATGACTCCCAAGTCACGGAAGGTATCAGGCCTATAAAGTACAGTGTCACCAAGTTTGTAATGATATGTTAATGTGACCTGTTTAGTTGTAACTGATAAGACATTGTACTTCTCTACATTCAAGGATAGTCTGTTCCTTAAGCACCAGGTTTTTACGATATCCAAGTTATGCTGGTGTGGAAGGCAGTCTAGTCCGACACTCTACAGAACATTTTCAAATCATCAACGTATAAAAGGCAATTCACAGTAGGATCAACAACGATGTCATTTATAAAGATATTGAAAAAAGAGGTCCTAAGTTGGAGCCTTGCAGAACACCAGTAGTTGGTAAAACTTCGACTGACTTTCGACCACAGTATATCTGTGGTACAGACACATACTGTGTTCTATCTGAGAGGTAAGAATAAAAAATGTTGAAGAGATCCACAGAAAAAACAAATGAATACATTTTTTGTAGTAGTGTACCGTGGTCCAATATGTCGAAAGCTTTTGAAAAGTCTGTATACATGATGTCTGTTTGCATTTTATCATCAATTGAATCAGCCAAGTCTCTGTTACGCATAATAGGTTAGTGGCAGGGGTATTCAACTGAAATAGCCGAAGACGAAACACGTTTTATTTAGTACCGATGTCAACGACAAATGGCGTATATATTTGAACTAGGCTCTCAGTCGTTATTACAGAATTTCATTTTACCAACTGCGATTTATTGCTTTATTCATCGTCCTGTAACTCATATTTTCATAATTGTGTTTGGTTTCTCGTGTGTTTAAATTTCGTGTTTTCTGAATTTAAACTGTTATTTGATGGCTTCTTCATCTAAATCCACCACAACTTGTAGTGTTGTGGGATGTCCTAAGCCCCTGGCAACTAATTCCCCTTTTTAGGTTGCCAAATCCATCTAAAAACTTTGATTTGTGTCGTGGGTGGAGGAGTGCTTAGGAAATTCGCGTTATGAAACAATGAACTTGGTAGAAATTTATTCTAAAAGACTGCTAGTGTGTTGCAAACATTTTAAGCCAGAGGATTTTGCATCTCCAAACAAGTTAACCCTTTCGAGACTCTTGGTACACCATATTTACCAGTAAATGTTTTACCAGACTAAAGGACTTTTAATCAGGTTTAATTTGAATCACATCGATACCACGTAGTCCTATAGTGTCCTAGGAAAACGTAACCAAAGTTCTGCAGTTGCGCCAATTCCTACCGAGTTTCGGTTCCATCGTATTTGCTCAGTTTACTCGAACACGTTGTAACAGTACCGTATTTTGCAAATAGTTTCACTAGAATTAGTAGTAAAATTATTTTGATTGTTTTAAGACGTAGTTTGTTTATACCTTTATAGGGTAAGTACAATAAAAGTTTGCAATTTATATTTTATAATTTGTTTCTTTATAATTCGAAAATTATTAGTAAAATTGACTATATGGTACATATGTGAACCAGCAGTCCTAGAGAGTGGTACACATGTGTGCCATTAGTCGGGAGAGTAATAATAATTGATTATTGATATTATTTGCAGGCATGGATAAAAAAGAGGTTTTTGGCAGAAGAAGCACTAGAAAGGATAGCGGAACATGTTTTGCAACTTATAATACCTAAAATATTTTGTAATTATAGGTGATAAAGAGAATTAATGTTTTATGTATATTTTTATATGGAACTGATGGTACACATAAATACCACAACAGAAGACTGCCGGTACTTATTTGTACCACCACCCCCACCAAACCCTTGGTACTTTTTTTGTCATTTTCTAATATAAAAGATACCTTTGACCTATAATATCATACAATAGTCTAAAAAAAGTTTTTATCTTGTACAAATAAAAAATCGTCTTGAAAGGGTTAAAGAAAAATGCAATTCCAAGTGTTAATTTACCGGGTAAGTATAGTTCATTCATGAATTTTTAAAAATTATAATAATTATGTATACGTATACCACATTGTCTTTAGTGTGTGCAGTGTTGCAGGACAAGCACTTTATGCAAATATTAATATTATTTTACTTGAAAATACTTGTGGTTTGCAAATATTTTCAAGTAACATTAAAAAATTACAATTTGTACACTAGGAGTTATGGTACTACATACATGGGCGTATATAACATGTTGCATAAAATGACAAAATTAGGTGAGTTTACCTACTTACAACCCAGGTCCCCTCTTGGTGATCTTCATATGTATGTAACAACGTAGCATCTCGGTTATATGTAGGTACATTTATCTAGTTTTGACATAAAAATGCAGCATTTAACATCCATCGATATACATAGTACTTTAACTCTTACTGTATAGTGTAGGTAAAAAATTGTATGCTAATTAGAATACATACATTATAAATAAAAAATATTGTTTCAGACTAATGTAAGTATTATTACATGTAAGATTGATATAGATCAAGAATTACAAGAACCTGCTGCTGAGTCACTCAGGTTGGAATTGGATTTTAAAGAAAATGTCCCATTTAACATTGATGTATCACCTCGAAAAAAGACAACACACTGATATAATGGAAAGAAATCCTGTAAAGAGTAAGTACAAATAATTAAAATTTATAGTAACCAGACAACCACTACAATTGCAATGAAAATACATGTAACAAATCTTGTCAAGTCGTCACAGATATTAGAGTACATTAGTATTATTTGATCAGTGTAATTTACATACCTATGATTATAAAAAAAAATTCTGGCCTAATAATACATGAATGAAATCATAGATAAATCAGTTGATCATTGCCCACCAATTTGGTATAATACAATGTTATACCTATTTTAGAACAATTACTGGATTCAGAAATATCTGGACCTCTACAGGAAGCAGAGCAAGGACAGGTGTATTTAGAGAAGGAACCCTCCGGCGGTATGTTATTTTTTTTCTCTAGCTTAATTATGTAATTATTTCTGTTTAAATTAGTGGACATGGTATTTATATTGTAAATTACAATTCATTATAGCTTTATAGACTGATAAGGTTTCAATTGTAAACAAATTGTTATATATTGTATTTAAAAGCATAGTTATGTTCATTTGATATTACTAGATGAACCTCAACTGCAGAAATGTTACTTGGAAATGGAGGAGTGTGCTGAGATGCAGGAAACTAATTAAGTAGGATTAGTGACTGAAGAACTGTCAGAAAATGTTCCATCAAGTTCCCAAGCACAAAAAGGTTTGTTCGTGTATTAGTATAAAATATATTGTGTCAAACAATTCACAAATACTTACATATTCAGTGATAATTATGTATATTTAACTCTAATATCAGTTATTTTTATCTGTGTAACATATGTCACGAGACAAAAATGGTTGAGCCCTAAAGCGCGTGTGTTATACGAAGAAGCCAAACGTATAAAACAGAAAGTGCATCGCTTAAGAACATTAAATGCCAGTTATAGAAAAAGATTGCTAAATGCAAAAAAAATATGCCAGTCTGAACTTTTGTCAGCTACTATGACCCCATTTCAGGCCCGGTTTTTTAGCAACCAACTACGTAATGCTAATTTAAAAAAAAAAACAGGGAAAAGATTTTCCCTTGATGACAAAATATACGCTCTTCTTCTTTGGAAATCAAGCCCTACGATGTATATATAAACTCCTATACAATTTATTTTCTTTACCGTCAGTATCTACATTGCGGGCTTTATTAAACAGAATTCCTATTGGACCTGGAATATGTGAGGCATCTTGTGCAAAATATGAAAGTTAAGGATAAACTTTGTATATTAATGTTTGATGAGATGGCCTTACAAACCCATTTACATTATAATAGCAACAAAGATTGTGTAATTGGATTTGAAGACAATGGAACTACAAAATCGGAAAAAGTTGCAGACCGTGTAGCTGTTTTCATGCTACGAGGTATTTTTAAGCGATGGAAACAACCTATAGCGTTTGCGTTTTGCAAATCAGGTCAACCTGCAGCTGATATTGCTAAATTTGTCAAGGACGTAGTAAAAAAAGCTAGCAGTATAGGTTTAACATTAATTGCGTCAGTTTATGATCAAGGTACAAATAATATGGCAGCCATTAGGCTAGGTGCTTTTAAATGAAACAAGGGCAAGAATCATTAAAGAAGGGGGTACTTTGAAAGACAATATCATTGTTATTGAAAAAACTGAAATTATACCTTTGTATGATGCGCCACATTTGCTAAAAAGTTGCCGGAATAATTTACTTTACTAAAGTGTCAAATTTACCAAAGACGAAAGAGAGCAAATTGCTTCGTGGTCTCATATTCAAATTGCCTATAATATAGATAGGTCTAATAACATTAGAGTAATGAAAAAAACTTACAGATAATCACATTGTACCCCAAAAAAAAAAAAAAAATGAAAGTGTCCATTGCTGCACAAGTTTTTAGTACAACCACTGCCTCAGCTGTTAAGTATTGTGCATTGTCAGGATTGAAATCGGCAGATGGATAATATCAACTAAATGAAAGTGCTGTGGACACAGCCGATTTATTAATATTGTTTGATGAATTGTTTGATAGTGTCAATGGGGGATTTAAAGAGCATATTCATGGAAAACCATTGCTCGGAAAAGTAACGGCAAAACCGCGCCATTTAAGGGTATGGATAAGGGCAATCAGAGTCTTAGAAACAATGGAATTTATTCCACAAAAGCCAAATGATAAAAAAGTGTCTACAAGTCTCAAAGGTTGGATCCATACCCTTAAAGGCTTTATATCAATAAGGCATAAATTACTTAGTTTAGGATATACTAGTTTTCCGGCAAGGGTCTTTAATCAAGATCCCATAGAAAATTATTTTGCCAAGTAAGACAATATGGCGGTAGGAATATTAACCCCACTAGCGAGGCCTTTGTGCCATTTTTCAAATCTCTTCTAATTAAAAATTTTGCTTCTGCCATATCAAAGTTTTCCAATTGTGAGGCTGATTTATAATTATCTCGTTAAAATACCTGCTTGCAACGAAAATTACCCAGGTTAATGCAAAACAATTTACACAAGTGAAGTAGCATCCACCTGCTATAAATATAGAACCAGATAATGTTTTAACGTCTGAAAGAGCAGCATTAGGCTACGTGGTTAAGTGGTTTTATTGCGAAAAATATTTTAACTAAAATTTACAATTGTGATACGTGTAATAAAAATATTTTACACCAGGGAACTGAACCCGACCCTTATCATCATGAGTTGGTTGCACTTCGAGAATATGATTCTGAGGTGCATATATTAAAATATGCTAATATTCACTTAATAAAAAATATTATAAGAATTTATCAGCTCGCTGAAGCATATGACCCATCAGCAATTGAGGAGCCCGCTGCAACAATGATGCAGCTCCATTATCAACGCGTGATGAGGTTAGCTGGTTATAATTTTGATAAAACTATTAGGCGTTATTTAACGCAAATTCCACACATCTCAGTGCATGGAGTATACATACTGACATATGCTGAGCTGCGTCGAACTTGCGTTAAATAACGTCTAATATTTTTAAATATTAAATAACGTCTAAAATTTGCGAAATTATAAGCAGCTAACCTCGTCACGAGTTGAAAATGGAGCCGCATTGTTTTTGCAGCAAGCTCCTCAATTGTAGTAAATTATATTAGACAGAGAATAACTAGCTTAATAAAAAGTAAAACTTGTTTAGATTTTGATGTATGTCCTCATATTGAGGAAATGGAATCTTTTATATTTGATTATTTCGTTAAAATTTATTTATTCAATTATATAAGAAAATTAAATGGAATTATTGTAGGTAAAAATATCCCTGATAAATTAAATAATTTTGAAAAACAGCTAGTGAATTTGTATCAGGCTCGGCATGCCCGACGTTGTTAAATTTATTGTCCTAAGGAGAATATTTGCCCCCATTTAAAAGCTACATTACAGGCTTCCCTATTCCGCAACATTCTTCCCTTACCTTTAATATGTTGTAAATAAATGTATATTAATATGTTGTAAGGAAATGTTAGCATTGTCTACATCCAATTTATTATTTTTATGTGTAATACATCCTTTTAAAATTTGTATGCGTCTTCAATTTTCTCGAAAACCTTAAAAGAATCATGATGTCTTTTTCTATACCTAAGAATTGGTGATATCTCGGATATTCTTTATGACAATTGGTTCATTAAAAGATATTTCTGAGATTTCATCAAATGTTAGGCATAACAAAACAAGAATTTTAAATGAAGCTGTAGGATGGGTCTGTTTGAATTTACCGCCATCAATGTTAGTACCGATGTCAACGAGAGATGGCGCAATAAAGTTTTGTCTTTAATACAGGGAGTTGCTGTTCTAGCGTAGGTTATTCTATGGTTAGTGGTCAACGACCACTGCCTTTGAAAAATCCATGTTGGTTCTCAGTATTTGATATTTTGCGTGAGAAAAGATATATTCATAAAGTAATATTTCAAAACCTTTGGCGAAGTTATTAATAATTAGGTACTATCGGCCTACAATTTGGTATCAAGTTTCTGTCACCTTTCTTAAATAAAGGTATAATCTTTGATTGCTTCCAACTCTGTGGAAATATTTTTGAGCAAAGCGACAAGTTGAAGACAGTAATTAATGGTTTAGCGAATACTGCTGCACAGTCGCGTATTACAAATGATGGGATATTGTCAGGACCACTGGTTGATTTTGGTTTTAACTTCTGCAAAGCTTTCAGGATTTTTCTTCTGATAATTGTGGGACGTTGAGACAAGAGTCTAATCAAGAGACTTTTTAGTGTTTTAGAATTGCAAGCCATTACTGATTGCTTCAGGATCGTGGATAGCCTCATTATTGAAGATCATATTTGTGGGTAGTATTTTATAGTTAATATAATTATGTACATTAACATAATAAGGTATTTTATAGTTAATATAATTCCAGAAGGCAGCAGGGTTATGTGAAATATTATTTTCTAATTGTGTACCCTAACTATTACGAGCAATCTTAATGTCAAGTTTTAATTTTTTGTCTTAGGTAAATAAATGTCTGACGAGCCTCTATACTTCCATTATGCGTATAAGTGCGCCATGCTTGGTAGTATACAGTATTAATCGACTCCTGTGCCGCGTCTGTTCGTGAAACACGTCCGTATAAGCTCGCAATAAACTCGAAACGCACGCGGCCTGCGTACAAGCCTGCAGGAAGAAGAACGTACATTACGTAACTCCGAATTTACGTAAGTCGGAGGTACGAATGTCGAGATATTACTGTGCTGTAATTTAATTACGCAATTTAATAGACTATTATTAACATATTTGAATGAACCTTTTTCCTAACCTTTTTCATTTTCTCCAGAAGAATGTGTTGATGTGCTTACTCATTTTTGGTGAATTCCATAAAAATGCTCGTGATGTAGCCTGCCTACACCACTAACGGATCTCTGATAGATAAACCCCATTACACATAACGATTGTTACCCCATTACACATACGTAACCATAGAAACTAAAATGAGAACAAATTCGTTCCAACAAATTTATAACATTCCCACCATATAAATGTCCTTGCCTATATTGAAATGAATCCTCACATTTCCATTCGAACTGAAGCTGATGAAATGGGAGTAAGTAAATCCTCAATACATATAATATTATAACATCACATGTACCATGCCCTCAAACGACGAGACGAGATGGTTGTAATTTATTGCATTAATTAAGTTCTGCAAAATGATAACTTTAAACATAGAATATTATTATCTATATTATTATAATCTATATTCCATGACAATGGTGTAGTAAACCGTCATCGTCACAACTGTATTGGTCTTAATTTTGACCAGCGAGACTCGTTTTTAGACAATGTGGGGTGTCAATGTATGATGTGGAATATTAAACAGTCAAATTGTTGGTGCGTTTTTCTTCGAAGAACAATTAAATGGCACCAGTTATTTACAGTTTCTTCAAAATACCCTTTTTGAACTAATTGAAAATATTCCGTTAGCGGACTGAGTAAATATGTAGCGACAACAAGACGGTGCCCCGGCTCACAACTCATAAATTGGCACGGCATACCTGGCTGAGTAGATTCCTAACAGGTGGATCATAGCTAATGGATCCATTTGTTTGTCATCGAATTCTCCAGACTTAGATTACTTTCATTAGGGATATTTGAAGTCTACAGTTGACATACTTCAACTGGACATCAGTTCGAACATATTTTATAACAACTAATTGAGGTTTAATTTTTTTATGATACAATTTTTGAGATACCTGCCTATCATTAATTCGTATTTTTTATTAAAAAGCCAATATCTCGAAAACTGTCAAATTTATGTACAATATACGTTATATGAAACTTGTTCCTAATTAAACGTATACATTAAATAACAATCTATATATAGGGTATTATATTTAAAAAATACTAAGTTAGGTCCACTGCGACTTTTGTAGCCACCCTGTAGCATATGTCACATGTACCAAATATATTTTATAAGCCTGATCAATATTCATATGAAACATTTTTTAGTAGTTTCTATAGTTGAAAATATATAAAATCAAGAAATTTAAGCCATATTTTCGACAGTTGTGTCCAGTTTAGGAGTTTATTTTTGGTTGGTATTATCAGAGGACTAGTTTACAAACTCAAGTCAATAACGTAGATAAACTCGTTTAATAAAATCAAAATATGACGTTATTTTTTAATAACTCCTCTATTGCAGATTAATTATAACAATAATTTAGATATTTACTGGTAATAATGTTATTAATATTCATTATCAACGTTTAGTCCCAACATCATACATTTTATTATTATAATAATGTCCATTTCGTTTTCTAATGTTATGTCTTCACCAGCACCTTCGCCATAATTTGAAAACTTCATGGAACAGTTTATTTTATTAAATTAATGTTTTTAATTATTATGCACCTGTGTATATTTGTCCTAATTTGGTACCAACTTTGTTACCCCATAATTAACTATGCAATAGTCAAGAAACAATCGGTAACGTATAAGTAAGTAAGTTTTTTTTTTTATTAGAATAGTTCAAAAATTTACATTTTTCAGTCAAGTTTTGATGCCGCAAGAGCCCATTTTCCAGTATTTTTTTTCCGATACCAAGCAACCAGACAATTGCTTAATAACGATAGTGCTGACAGTACGGGAATATACTTTCTCTGTCTAGATCGAAAAAAATATTGTTGTTATTAATTTTATATTGCAGAGTAAATCGTTTTTTCACCTCGTAGGAAAATCATATTCTCGACCTCCGTCGCTTGTTTTTGGACAATTTCGACAATTTGCGTCTCGTCCGATCATCTGGTATAAAATTATTCCTTCTAGATACACAATACATTATTCTTCGTTCATTGGCAGTATAAATTAATCATAGATTCTTATTCGTTTTGTTGAAATTTATGAATCTATAGAAAAATGATCTGGTTTTGTCCTTTGTAAATTCATTTCTTGATTTTTTCGAAAGAAATTTGCAAATAATAAGAATAAGTATATTTTCTGGTTATTTTTTTCATGACGGTTCATTTTATATAAAAAATGAACATGGTTGTAGTAGGAAAAACCACTGCTAATGGATTCACTACTTCCATGTCAATTTTTCCACTTTTAATTTGACTGAACTGCTAAAAATATGATATGTATATATATTCTTAAAAGTGTGATATTACTATGTATTTGGATATTACCTTTATGGCCTTTATGCCTCCATGACCTCTATAATCCATTATATTGACCTAAATGAACTTAACGACCCCCATAACCACTATGACCTTTATGACTCCTACGAATATGGGTATGGAAGTAAACATGAGAGTGGAAACGTAATAATGTGATATTTGAATTCTTCTACCTCAAAAACCTATAAGACGATACGTCACACGAATATCCTTAATAAATCCCTATAAGATACAACAAATCAACCACCTCCCCTCCTGTGTACAATAAAGATACCATCGGCCAAACGAAAGTACATCATTTTGATACACATAAGTTTTCACAGATTTTTAACGTTTTCCTTATATTTTATTCTAGTTCCCCCCGTACTTCAAGGGGAGGACTTTATTTTTATTGATTTACTCTTTTCTCTGAGTAATTATTAAAATTTATGTTGAAAACTTTTGTTTTACTTATTTTTAATTCCCTCTTCAACCCTCTCAACCCCCAGCTGTATATTTGCGGACTCTATTATGTTGTACATGTGTCTTAAAGAAGTGCGATCTCGAGTTATCGTGTGCACAAAAATGGTTAACAGAGGGACATACAGGCAGACAGTAAATTATTTTTCGCTTAAACTTCAAATCCCAAAGTTTCGGAACGGCCTATAAAGCCAAATTTTCTCAGCTGTATATCTGTAATTTCACTGCAGTACGTGGATGTGGGAGTAATTAAACAACATGACAAAAAACGGTATAAAAAAAACTAATATAATAGTCTGTGTCCGTATCTAATCCGGCAGCACCATATACGATATGTCAATATCGGATTATAGAAGTTGTTCTGTATCTGTTTCCCAACTCGGCAGATTCAAGAGAACGGGGCGAACATTTTTTTCTTCCCCCGCGATTACCGCTCAACAGAGCACTCCACCCTTTGCGGAAGGCCTGTGATATTTGAATTCTTCTACTTCAAAAACATATAAGACGATACGTCACACGAATATCTTTAATAATTCCCTATATATTATAAAAAATAATAATAAGATACAACAAAACAACCACCTCCCCCCTCCTGTGTACAATAAGACACCATCGGCCAAACTAAGGTAAATTCAATACCTATTTCATTTTGATACACATAAGTTTTCACAGATTTTTAACATTTTTTCCTTATATTTTATTCTAGTTCCCCCCGTACTTCAAGGGGAGGACTTTATTTTTATTGATTTACTCTTTTCTCTGAGTAATTATTAAAATTAATGTTGAAAACTTTTATTTTACTCATTTTTAATTCCCTCTTCAACCCTCTCAACCCCTAGCTGTATATTTGCGGACTCTATTATGTTGTACATGTGTCTTAAAGAAGTGCGATCTCGAGTTATCGTGTGCACAAAAATGGTTAACGAGAGACATACAGGCAGACAGTAAATTATTTTTCGCTTAAACTTCAAATCCCAAAGTTTCGGAACCGCCTATATAGCCAAATTTTCATGGCTATTATATCTGTAATTTCACTGCGGTACGTGGATGTGGGAGTAATTAAACATAAACATGACAAATAGCGGTATAAAAAACTAATATAATAGTCTGTGTCCGTCTCTAATCCGGCAGCACCTTATACGATATGTCAATATCGGATTATAGAAGTTGTTCTGTATCTGTTTCCCAACTCGGCGGATTCAAGAGAACGGGGCGAACATTTTTTTCTTCCTCCGCGATTACCGCCCAACAGAGCACTCCACCCTTTGCGGAAGGCCTGTATTTTTTCACGATTCGTTTTTGTGCGCGACGCTTCATCGGACTAATAACTCCTTGTCACAAAAAGAACAGTGCCGCTGAGCGCCTATCTGCTCGCTAATAGTGTCGCTTAATGTGAATCGATCGAATCATCATTACCTACCTTGCAAAAATATAACAAAGAATCATAAAAACGCAGTGATGGGGCTCCATAAAGACGAAGCTTAACTCAAGGCCTTCGGCACAAATGAGGGGCGATTTCACTCTGCTTCCACATCCACCTGGTGGAATGGAGAAAGCGTATATATGTGAATATTAAAAAAAATAAATATTACCTGGATTGGCATAAAATGTTCTAAAGAACAGATGTTGTCAATTTGAGCAATTTGGTGTTAATTAAAACGAAACTTTGAAAAGTTTAAATTTACACGTTTATTTCGTCAACATGACGATTGTTTCGCCACACAGTGGCTTCTTCAGATAGTAAGTACTACGACTAACTTTTACAACGTAAAATTTGCTTATTTGTATACTACCCGGAACATTTGGTCTAACCCTAACATGAAGCAAGAAAAATTAGTCGTTATTTGTCACTCGTACATCAATAGTCACAGATCCGATCAGATTTCGATCTCATTAGATCTTGTTAGTACGACCAGGGAGAGCATACCGTGGTGTTACATTGAGGGTAACACTCTCAAGTACATTTTAATGGGACCATATCTCGCAGATCCGACAAAGTCAGCAACTACCAAATGTCTTTCCCAAGGCACTCTAATATCACACTGACCAGATCTAATAAGACCGAAATCCGGATCTGTGACTTTTGACGTGCGAGTGACATTGAACAGGGAATCTTTCTCACTTCATCTGAGCTTAAGGGTTTTCCAGATAGATAGATATTCATCTATCCGTCACATTTCGTCCATCCGAGTCGATCTATCAAATTTTGGTGTGCCTGTTTGTCTGTCTGTGAACTTTTTTTGAGTACATTAGAACTTGGGAACACCCTAAGATTGGGCTATGCAACGCTCATTTGACTTTTGAGTAAGAAAAATTCAAATATCACCTTTCAAAGTCCGTAATGAGTTTTTGAGGTTTAATTTAAATATAATTTTATTACATGTGGAAGTAGTGACACCTTAACTATTCTTTTTTTTTGAGTTAAGAACGATATTCTTCAGATCACGAATATCTTCAGATAGTCAAGTGAGAGAAATTGCTACTTACTACTGCTAACTTTTAGATTATGAAATTTCTGAGACTAAAATAGTTTACTTGGAACTAAGTGCAACTTAGATTATATTTTATCTTCTGTATCTCGTAGAAGAGATTTTCATTACTCAGATTCAGAATAGTTTTTAAAATTGCAATCCGTTTTGAGAATTTAAAAAATATATATAATTATATAAAAATTATACATAAAAGATATAACATTTTGTTGTCTGCCTTGGTTAGTAATGTCCTTATTTTTAATGATTATTTCCTCTTTTATGATGTATAAGTTTGTGCACAATCTTCTGCATACTTTTAAAGCTATAGGTTATTTTCTATTTTAGACTAATTTTCATGACAAAACTGACTGTAAAATCCGAACTGATCCAGACACAAATACGTTTTAATAGTTTTGTTAGTGTAGTAGATTTAATATCAGAAATAATAACAATGTCGTTGATATAATGAACTAAGAGGGTCATCACGTACAATTGGTCATCTGTGAACATGTTATCTATAAACTCTCATCATTTACACTGAATACTACTATACCATAATAAAAATCTGTTTTTGCTTGACTGTAATGCCTAATAACCTTCATATACTATACTATTAACATGTATCATAGACTAACTCTCATCGCATTATATTAAATGGACTAGGTATATCTCACATTATAATTTATTTCTGATTAACTATAACTCCTAATAGTATTGGCAAAATAAAATAAATATATTAGATGTATCACAGGCCCGAATTTCACTTGTCAACTTTCATCAAGTCAAATAGAGTGGACTACATCACAAATTATAATTAATTTCTAATTAACTATAACTCCTAATAACATTGGTATTATAATATACGAGAATTAGAAGGACACATCTCATCGTCATCTGTCACCTCTCATCGCGTTACAATGAATGGACTATAGGTACCACATTTTTATTTGCGTTAACAATTAACTCTAATGGGGTTTCGGATACGGAAAATAATTACTTCGCTTATATTTCAGCTTGGAATGAAAGTGTCCCTCCACGTATAGCCCGCGTCTAATCTGTTTAATCTCGCTACGCGATACTATGGAAGGTAATCGTTTATATTGCTACGTTTTATGACGTTCGGTGATACGGATAATATAAAACGCGTATAAAATGAACGTTAATTTTCGATATGAAATATTAGCAGAGAAAAAAAACAATATATTACTCAACGGGCTTCGTAAAAATATCGCAACTTCAGCTATTCTGACTGTTATACGAGTTGATAATGTTCCTGTTAAATTTAATCATCCGTGGGTAGATACTGAAGCTACCAAAAATATTACCTGGGTTAATCTCCATAGTTTTGAATGTTATAGCACCATTAATCAATAGAAGAGGTCCGCTCACTCCTAGAATGGCCCGAACATCCCCCTACTGCCTTCCTTGCTTCCCTTGCCCACCTTTAGAATAACGATTGCTTTTTAGGCAAGCTTGCACCCACCCCTGTACGCTGAACAATAGGTAAAATACTGTAGTCGACCCTAAAATACAAGCCCAACTATGTGGTTTCTCAGAATACCTGTCCAGACATTTACTTTTGCTGGAAAAAGTGTATGATTTTCATGAAACATGTGAGGATTTGTGTCACTCCAATACCTCACATTTTGAGGTTAACATTTCGATTGACGTAGAAAGTACTTTCGTCACTAAAACAAATTGTTTTTACATAGTCTGGCTGTTTTCCAATTGGCCAATTCACATATTTTCACAGAATTCGGTCGAGGTCGTCATCCGAAAGTTAATTTTTGCAGCCATTTGCATGGGTCAATTTTGTTTTTTGTCAACACCCTGTGTACTATACATTGACTGACTTCACAGGTAGAAACAACTTGGAATGTGGAAGAAGTAGGATTTACTACCATTTCTACACTATATCAATTTTTTCGTCATCAGAAATTTTTGGCCGCCCACATCGTTTGGCATCATCATTACCACTATTTATTGGTTCAAAGTTTATGAAGAAGTTCTCTCAAATAAGTCCTCGATATACTATTAAGATTAAAATCCACCAAGTGTCAATATTAAACACGGTATTAAGAAGAACACGGAGAATGTTGCTTATTTAGACACCGTCTCGTAAAACAATAGTTATACTAAAAATTCAAGGTATAAATATAGTCCTAAATAATAAACTCAATGTTAAGAGATATTATTTTTAATTGCTTTGATGGCTAACGCCGCCCAATGGCATGCATATATCTTTTATAAATTCGAAAATTGTGAAATAATTTTTTTCATTCAAATCAATATAGGAGATTAAAATTAGCCTGCATACAAAACTTAATATTTGTAATATAGTTTTCTGTAAATAATGCTCATTTAGCCAGATAATCTGAAAAAATTGTCTGTTTTAATAAACCTAGCTGGAATACACGTCACTGGCGGAAACAAGTAAGAATTCCTAATGTCGTAAATCATTTTAACGACGTCGTAAAACATTGTATGACACAGTGGACCGAATAAATATTTAACGAACGTATTCGATGCAAAGCATAATAGCCTAATGGATCAGCAATTTCCAACGAAACAGCGAAGTGTTGCCGGCTCTTCAAAATTTTCTTAAGTTATAATATACATACAGTTGTTTTAATTTATAATTATTTTTTCCAGCAATTTTAAACGCCTTATTTTAATGCTAACTAACAAATTTATATCTCTGTATTTTTTTTTATTTCCAAACTATCTTTCTAAGAACGTCACGAACTAACAGTTTACTGAATTATGAAGTATAATTATATAGTGAGTTTAGCAATTTTAGAAAATATGTCTGACAACCTTGCTTTTTTATGTCTTCACATTCACATTAGAAATAGTATACCTGTAATCAGTGCATCAACGCTCAATTGAAATTTTTGTGTTTATTTATTTAATCCATCCAAACTACCTTAAACCCAAAGAAAATCAGTATGACTGTAAACATATCTCTCATATCTGTAATTTTTTGACTTACGATTACGTTTACTACAAAGGGTTACGTTTACTATAAACTATAATACTTGACCCCTTTAGTTACACCCATTGGCTTGTATAGCAAAATCCCAGTTCAATCTCTTGTTAAATAAATCAATTGTTTGCATTGCTTTATAGAAAAAGTTTATAACAAAGTTTATGTTTGATGTAAGTGCCATCTATAAACAATGCATTTGTTTGCCATTAATGATCTTGATCTTATAAATCCAGTCAATAATATTTCATGCCTTTCAAGTAACAGACTCCAAACAAAAAAGTAGACAATGTGTCTTGATATAATTTACAGAGTGTCCACGAAGTTGGCATCATATGAAAACAATTTTAAATATATTTTTGAAAATATTTTTTGTTTACTATTAATACCCTTATTCGATATTTTGAAGAGTGGGCCGTATCTCCTGCAAAGTGAATATCCCACGGGACGACGCATTAAGATCCTCTAACGCGTTTTCAATACTCCGGAAAATGGAGACTTTTTCCACGTCGGCTCCGGGGCCGCTACTGACAGCGGTTTTAGTTGTTTGTGATAGATGACTCCTTCACGGCTATGAGGCAATATTAAGCCCGGTTATCTGTATTATGCAGCATGTTTTCCAAAGCGGTAGCACGTACGTATATATGGGCAGTTTTACTCTATTTTTCTGTACGTACACTGACCAAAATAATGTTCTATTTAACTCTTTTAATAAGCATGACGTACATGTGCCCCAAAGCGATTCTGATCCTCTCCCAAATAAAATTTAACCTCAAAGTAGGCTTTGTTGATTCTAACGTATGTCTTTCTATATGTATATTCAGGCTTAAAATTATTGCTTTGCGATCTGACATTTGACAACTTCAAAAATGGCAAGGTTAAAGTTCTAAATTAAGACAGGCCGCTTATATTCTACCAAAAACTCCTTAAAATGGTGTTTTCAAACAGATCGACTCGGACTCCGGAACGACTTCCGAAACAGATGAATGTGATTCCTTTTTTGTGGCCGTACGAGGGGGAGCCTCGTGTAAACTCTATATTTTGTATGATTTTCTTTACAAAAGATGAGAGCATTTATTCAATCGTAGTAAAATACATGACAATATTGACGAAAATTTGCGCCGAGCCAAGATTAAGCGTTTTTTTTGTGCCTTTGATTTTTACGGGGGCGAAGTTCGCCCTCGCGAGGTAACCCTCGGCGCTCTTCCACTTAACCCCCGATACACTCACACAGAAATACCCATATCCTAATAGAGTTGCCAAGTCTATTAGGCGGGACTCGAACCCACTGACAGAGGTTCAGCAGATGGCTCAGATTGCCACCTCTGGTACCACCCGCTAGATGCCACTGTCCGACAAATTTTCACAGAGCAGATATGGTCACCCATCCAACACGCAACCCAATCGAGCGTTGCTGCACTCGAACTATCGGAGTTTGGCGTTCAGACGAATTACCATATGTTGCTCCTTGACTAAAATCAAAAAGTAAAATTTCTTTCGTTAAAATAAAAATTCTTCCGAATCGAATGAACCTATTAGAAAAAAAAAAAAGAAAATCTATAATTAAAAATGTTGGACTATTTAGGACCAATATTTATCATTAAAATTTTAATGTAATTTTAGGTTGATTCGATGACCAATAACTTGACGATTATCTGTACATAATCTCAGGTCTATTATTGAAAAAGCAAACCAGCAAACTTGTTTGGCTGAAAAATCAACTCGTTTCGTCTCGTTTACCTGCTCTCGGTACCTTTGGCGCGCATAATTTTGATGACCTCATAGGGACCTTTAGAGTTTTGTTTTGGGTCTAAAAGTTCGGGAAAACTATCTCAGATAATTAATTAATTTTTAAGCGATAAAAAAATTATTTTACACGAGGCTCCTCCCTTAAAGAACACATTTTTCTTCAAATTCCAAAACTTAACCATTACACCAAATTGTCTCTAACTCAATCTGTCAATTTATTAACCATACTGAAAAAAAGCAGCTGCTTCAAAATTTAATATTCATATCACTTTCCCATGATCTAATTCAATCAAATAAATGATAGTTTTTGTAGTATGTACTTGGAAAATTAATTTTTAAAATACGTTGTACTTTCCAATTTCCATACCTATCTATTTTTTTTCTGTATCGATTACACAGCTCCACAAAAAAAATATAAAAAATTAATTATGAGGTCTGACTATGTTTACTATACGTTTTTGAGGTCGCTGAATCCGAATCCGAGGTCCATTTGACCCTATATAGTCAAGATTTTCCATGACCTCAAAATTTAGAACAAAAACCCTTATTACCCCTTGAATTTTAAACCCCATAGCTCCATCATACCAAAATCCCCAAAAACCGTAAGCCTTTAACCCCGAACCCCTTAACCCAATAACTTAATAAACCAATAACCCCATAACCTCAAAATGAAAGCGGCAAAGTCCACAATACTCTTCTTATTTCCGAGGTTAGGGCTACATAGGTAGTCGACAGTACATAATGAAATGCAATTAACTAAAACTGCAAAAACCCTAAGCCCTGAACCCCCAACCCCTCAACCCAATAACCCAATAACCTCACAACCTCAAGATAAACGTTGCAAAGTTCACAATACGCTTTTTATTTCTGAAATTTGGGCTAGATAAGTTCTTTGACGGCGAATAACACAGCTCCAAAAAAAGAAATCCTGGTCGATGATCTAGCTGAGTAACAAAACATTCTCTTAGGTTTTTGGACCATAACTGCAATGATCTCATGATATATGAGGTCGAGGATCTTTTTTGGACAATGGCTTACGTTTAACCGAACCCAGGAACGACAACGGGGGACGTAGTAGGCTTCGTTCCCTTTGAGGTGTTTTTTTAGAGTGTGTTCCCCTTGCCTCAAACTATTTGGGGTGTTTTTTATAGTTTGATTTTTTAAATAAACTTTTATGGATTTCTATAGATGATTTTCAGCAGGGAGGGCTATGGAGTTTAAAATTCAAGGGTAGGATAATAAGGGTTTTTGATCTACATTTTGAGGTTATGGAAAATCTTGACGACATGGGGTTAAATGGATCTCGGATTCGGATTCAGCGACCTCAAAAACATATAATAAACATAGTCAGACCTCATCATTAATTTTTTCATTTTTTTTTTTGTGGAGCTGTGTTACACACTTTTGCTTGAAATCTCTTAAGACAATTTTTTCAGCTTCTGCATTACAAATTCATATTAAGTGCCGTTCCACAAGCGACTGATGATCAGTCTGCATGGTCAATCCTAATGAGAGTATGTATTGTTGTTTATTATTAGAAGGTATTATTATTGTTAGGTTTATTATTGTTAGGTTTATTATTGTTAGGTATTATCAGAACTAGTCAGGGCCGCTTGTTAAAGCGAGTCTTTCATAATAAACGGTCCGTCAGTTGCGTTTTAGCTTGCGTTGTTGCAACATGTTGATTCAAAAAGAAAGGCAATGCTCTCTTAAACTTTAATTTAAAGTGACAAAAGCAGTTTTCAGAGCCTTTTCCATATAAATGGGACTTACCCACATATGTAGATCTAGCACTCTTATAATTTTTCTTTGTTCTACTAGGTAATCTAGTAACGCACAATACGACAACATCGACGCGTAAGTTCGTGTGTCTGAATGTACATTATGGAAAGTGATCAAAGGGCGTCTTGTGAAAGCACGAGTGGTGAACTGATTATCGATTTGTTTCATCAGAACTGATCAATGAACATCCGGACTGCTTGTTCTAACATCAGTCGGTTATGAAACGCCACTAATATAGAAACATTTTTAACAGAAAAAACACAATTTAACATAGAAATTACTTTTTTATCAATTTTTACCTCGAGTTTACCTTCTCACTATAAAATTCAAATTCTCAAATAAATCTGGTTTTCGTAATTGGAATTATAATTTTCACAGACTACTGTGATGATTAGATTAGCTCGTAGAATTAATATTTGATTCCAGTATCGGTCTTAACGGGACTGGTAACTGTTATATGTACCACATTAATAAAGTATATCGTCAACTCCTGTATATATATACATAGTACGACAATAGTTCAATAGTAATTCAAATGCCATTATAATCCACAACCTGTCTGTCATCTCTGTTGTGCGCCACATTCTAACCAAGCTACGATACGTGCCAAAGGTCGAATCGCGAACGTGAGCATAATTTACACTTATTGTTAGTTTTAATTAAACTGAGCTGGTCGATGCATCATTCTGTGCACAAAACGTCGAATAAGTTTGTAAAAATGTCGAGACAGCATCCGTTGCATGTTACAGTGGAGCGTTGGATAAACAATTCACATAAATATGTGAGGATGTTATAGGATATAACATATCTAACGTAGTGGTTGGGGGACTGGATGAGGCAAAAGCCATGGAAGGCCATTTGACAGATTCAAAGGTGTCGGAAAACACAAATGCGGAAATAACACAGGCTAACCAAATTTGACTGAACTTCGGAAGGAGAACTTTTCCGAAGGTTTCCGATGCGCTGAATCCGAATCTGGCTCAGAATTGCTCCATCACGTCAGGTTTTTGAGAACCCCCAGAATTTACTAGGAATTGACATATCTCAGTGAAAAAAAAGATATGCGGACGATTCAAAATTGATTTTAAAGAGAAAGAATCATACTTTTAGATGCTATTACTAGTTTTGTGAAAACAAAATATCTTATGATGTTACATAACTTCAAATATGTCAAAAACAGTGTTTTTGCACTTTTAGGTTAGGGTATTTCAAAAACCTGACGTTGTGGACCAATTCTAACGCCAGATTCAGATTTGGCACACCGAAGACCTTCGAAAAAATGTACTAGACTTTCTGCTTCCGAAAATCGTCAAATTTTGTTATGTACTTAGTGAGTGTGGGGCGAGGAGAACTTTGAAGTAAATATACGCCATGTATTGCTGCTACCGTCGGATACGAGGGATGCTACATGAAGGCGGCCGGCCGGCGCCTAAAAAGGACATATACTAATTTAATCCTTGTTATTTATAATTTATGGAAACTCGGGTGGCAATACGAACACGTTATAGCGTCAGTTACCGTATGAATGCAAGTTCTGTATCTTGTGACTACGGTTCCTTTGCCGATTAGTTGGGATGCAGTAATCACCATCATATGTATAAGGTAAGTCCTGTGTAACATTTCGGAACGCACTTATACTATCATGGCCACCTCTGGCAGTACGCATCTATTATTAACCTGCGGGTCTAGTGATGTTGATATTAGTGATGTAACGAATGTTCGCATTCGCATTCGCATTATTCGCATATTTTTGCTCGCATTCGCATTCGCAAGAAACGATGCGAATATTTGGCGAATGTATTTGACAAACAAAAAGGAAATTATATATGGATTGGATAGATATGGAAGGATAATACAACTGATATGATTTATAATTTTTTATTTACTTATAATATTTGAATAAAAAAATGATTATGGAACAGTCTTGAACAAAAAAATTTTCTTGTTAATACAGTTCAAACACGTTCCAAAACATTGCATTTTCTTGTTAACCGGTGACGTTATTTTTCCAGCGTGTTGAACCACATTTAAAAACATCCGGGACTTGTGTTTGAACCGTTTGTTCTGTGTTTTTCTTGCAAGAGCTTTGTTGGACAGGGAAACATGTAAAAAATGCCACAGATTGTAAGGTTAGGTATATAATTCATCAGTTTCCAGTTTTTGTCAAATGTTTTGTTATTTTATGGTAATTTTTATCATAAGCATTGAAAATGGACCCCGATTATGCCGGTATTGTAGAAATACAAATTGAGGATTTGTTAATAAAAGATATGTTAATAAAAGACCGGAATACTCATTTTGGCTAAGCACATTGAACTGTAAACTTGATAAACGATCCATTGGAATCAAAACTTCATTTCTTTGACATTTGGCCGTTTGAGGTTAACTCGAGGGTTTAAAAATATTCGTTTTCTTGAAATCACAATTGCTGACGTTAACCTTTAAATACGGTTTGAAACGTACGTTGAATACGGTTAACAAGAAAAAACGCTTTTAATGTGACTAGCTTCGTTCATTCAACCTGTAACGGCTCGGCTATGTTCGGTTTAAACATGGCTGACACGAAATATCAAAACTGTATGACATTTTGCGCGCGCTTTATTTGAAAGTCAACATTCGCATTCGCATTCGCATTCGCGAATATTGGATATGAATATTCGCATTCGCTAATAAAAATCTAAATTCGTTACATCACTAGTTGATATTTGTCTTGATCCCTTGGCCTATTACAAAATCTGAGCTCACGTGTTGCAGCAACTTGTTCCTATCACAAAGAGGATCATATTTTATTTTCAGAAATTTGATTATAAGTTTCCTTGTTTTATGAGAAACTTCCTTCATTTTTTAAAAACCCATAGTTGACAAGACAAACAGTGTCCTTGCTGTGTTTGAAACCTTTTCTGGTTTCTACGAATAGATCGTACCGTTTACGAGTAATTTCAAAACATTGAAGGTGGCGTTTTTCAATTAGTCGGGGTTTTTGTAAATCTGCTGAAAAAACTGAGTACCTACATGATTTTCATGAGCCATAAAATACGCAACTTTCTCTAATTTTACCGGTCTGTATGTCTTTAAGATTAGAATTTACCAAAGCGATCAAAGAGGTGGACACCCTGTATACCCGACATCAATAAATGTCAAATATAAAATAATAAATAATATAAATATTAAATATAAAATATTTCTTGAATCAGTTTATTTTCCTGTGTGTTAAAAAATGCCACATCCTCATTTCGCACCGGAAAATGGAGTTCTTCTCTCACTCCCCTCGTCTAGAAAAGTTTTTCAACGAGTAGTTCCAGTTACGTGCGGATTTAAATTCTTACTATCATGTAAGCGCGCCAAATAGTTAATATTTGCAGGAAAGCTCCTGGGAGTTGAAGGAAATTGCAGCGATATGCAATTTTCGTAGGAATAACCGCAAGGACGCAGCTTCACTACGAAATAACTAATCTCCGTACTTTGTACAGAATAAATAAGTTTAAGTAAAGGGTTTGCGGGTTTTCTTGTTAGGAAAAAAATTACAAATACAAAATTGGAAAGGGTTATAATGGACAAGCTGGTCTCATAAATTCATACTAAAAAAGTAATATGAGACTAACCTGACTGCGTTGAATAAGTGAAAGTAATTTTAGCAATTCAATCAATAAAATATTTGGAAGAGGTTCTTTCTAGAACACGTGGATCGATTTTTGCAAAAAATGTTATACAGGTTTTGTGAAGGTCCATTTTTTTACTTAAATTTTGTGACAAACAAGGATTTAGTGAAAACATTCGTGGAAAGGAATATGTTGTTAAAATTTATTAGAAAATTGGGCGCTGTTGGAGGCTTGTAGCCGTATAGGTGCAGTAGCTAAGTTTTCTGAATTGTTTTGAAGGAACTCTAGATTTAAGGACATTAATTTATCCAGGTTGAATAAATGAAAATTAGTAGATAGCTGTAGTTCACGTTAACATTTTTTCCCTTCCAAGAAAGTAGTCCATTATACATATAAGGTAATTCCGATGGGATAGATAGATAGAAGCCCCACCGGTACAGATGCCCCGATCGGCTAATATACCGGACGGATTCGGTAGCTTCCTTCAGGCATCTAGTGGCCGTTTACTTGTGTTGTGCTTTGCAGAAAGCACGGCATACAAAAAGAACAGATGGCGAAAAATAATACCGGATGCCCTTTCTTTCTCTGCATATTTCATAAAAATTTGTGGTGTATTAATGGCTGAACTTTGTTCTGGCTACTACTACTCGGTATAAAATAAATAGTCCGACGAAATTTTAACAAAAAAGGAAGAACAACCTAAAAATAAATTATGATGAGATTTTCTCCTCCGATGGTGAAGTTCTTGATATTTATGAGAAAAAAAAAATAGCTGAAAAATCGCCATATGTGCCTGTAGATGCAAGTTCTTCTGAAGGTACCGAATGTTGTTTAGAATGTTGGGAGAATTATTATGCCACAATGAGTAAGGTTGATTGCTTGCAATGTTTGAGGTGTAAATGTTCATCATGGCATTGTCAGAATTTGTCTTACACACACCAAATTATCATAAAGTCTAAGTTTTGTTGTTGAGTCGCCTCAAATATCCTCAATCTACAGTTTGCCAATATTTAATTCAGACATTATTTCCGACTTATTTGGAAGCACTGAGTCAGAAAGTCTTGTCTAATCTTCGCCTCAATCTTCGAATTTCTGAATAATATACAATCTTTGAGAGTTCAAACAGAAATCAAAACAATTTTTCCCAATATTATAATTTGAGTTATTTTTTGGGCAATTTACAATAGGCAGAGTTTGTTGAACCTATTTCTTTTTCACAACACGGAAATAGAAGTTTTGTCGCGCAATAATCCTCCACGACTGACAAAAACGAGATGCAGATCTTTGCATTTACCTCATAAATCAAACATGTAAAGAAGGTAAGGGATTATATTCAAATAGCATTAATGTAATCTCATTTCACATTTTTGTGTTTAATTAAGATTAAAAAAAAAAAACAAAAAATTGCAAATTATATTTATTGTGGTCAATATATTCATTAAAGTACTGTAAAAATGTTATTTCGTTTTTTAATAAATGTTTATATGTTTTGCCAACAATATAGTCATTCAAAATTACGTATGTGATCTGCAAGTAACTGCATCCTCATCGAAATCCATTTTTAATAATTGGAAAATATTTTTCACCTCTGAGAACTCGAGGGCTGATTCTAACAAATCCGACAAACTTATTATTTACCAAATTTAATATTAACCATTTGAAGCACGAATTTTTCTAGCAATCAATTTTCAAAAAAATTTGTATGCAGGGGTTTTCCAGGTTCATGAACCCTCTGTCAGATATTGAATAATTCAAAATGCGAAATTTTTGTTCACCAAATTGGATACGCCATTTTGAATTTTGAATATCTGATAAGTATTTGTAATCAGCGACCTCAAAAAATCAGTTATATCAATTTTTATAGGAAATCGATGGCTAGAAAAATTTTGCTTCAAAGTTAATTTCTGTATATTACGACGTGTGTAAATTAAGTAATGAGTCTTAACGTAGCACCCGATCTAGCAACACTGCGTAGACGGGACTTGGAAAGGTCGTAGGTTAACATGTACCTTCGCTACAAGTTTGAACTTGTTAGAGTCATTTGTTTGTTCTTTGTGACTGTTTCCGTAAACCGTTTTCTTCTAGTGCGTTTTAAAAATGAGTTTAAAAATGACATTCATTTTGTTATTAATCAGGTTTAGGTTCAGACTTGGACACAGCGGAACGGATACTTTTGCAAAATTTCAACACGTCTACGGAGACAGTGTTTTTTCAAGAGATCAAGTTTTTCGGTGGTTTAAGACATTCTCAGAAGGAAGATAGTCGATTGAAGATAAACCACGCAGCGGAGGGCCTTTATCTTCAAGAGCTGATGAAAATATCGATAGAATCGACAGGATCGTGTGCGTTCGGGTTGTCGGTTGACGACAAGAATGATGGGTGAAGAGTTAAATTT
Source organism: Aromia moschata (assembly GCA_029963805.1). Taxonomy (NCBI): domain Eukaryota; kingdom Metazoa; phylum Arthropoda; class Insecta; order Coleoptera; family Cerambycidae; genus Aromia; species Aromia moschata. Next base: position 66,377 of record JAPWTK010000427.1, read on the forward strand.
GAATTACACCACTGTTCATCAGATTTTGATTAACGAATTGGGAATGAGAACTATTTGCGAAAAAATGGTTCCAAAAAACCTTTCGCAGGAACAATAGGACATCAAGAGAGAAAGGTGTGTTGACTTTTTTGGAATCGATTAAAAATGATACCCATTTTATGGAACGTGTCATGACTGGTGATAAGACTTGGGTGTTTGAGTACGACCCGGAAACCAAGCGCCAAAGCATGGAATGGCACACTTCAAACTTTCCAAGACCCAAAACAGCAAGAATGAGCAAGTCGAAGATCGATGTTTGGATCGAAGATTGGATGTTGCATCACGACAATGAGCCTTGTCACGCAGCCATTTTAGGAAACGAGTTTTTAGCCAGTAAAAACATTCCTGTGGCTCCTCAGCCTCCTTATTCGCCTGACTTGAGTCCTTGTGACTTTTTTTCTCTTCCCGAGATTGGAAAATCACCTCAAGGGACATCATTTTGAGACCATAGAAAACATTCAAACGGCTGTAACCGGAACGGAAGAACCGTCTCCAGCGCGAGAAAATACTGAATTGTAATTCTATTCGAATAAAAAAATTTAAAAAATCAGTCTCATTACTTAATATAGACACCTCGTATACTCTTATTACAAACTTGCCGGATTTATTAGATTCAGCATACGATTCCTCAGAGGAAAATAAAGATTTCCCAATATCCAAATGAATTTTTATGAAGAAGGATCATGCTTTCAAATCTCATAGGTAGTTTTGAGAAAAAAAATTCTCACGGAATTACATAATCTCGAATATAAGGTAAATAGTTTTCAGGTGCAAAAAATTCGATGCAAAAAATTATGTAAGGAATGACCTCCAACATCTTTGTTCCTCTCAAAACACCATACTTCGTAACTCTGCATTTTCTTGCATTTCTTTGAAGTAACAAATACAATTATTAATAATTTTGATTCTCAGCAATAAATACAAAAACATCCGTATAGATATATTACGGCTGTCATTAAATACGATCTATTATACGAAGGTTTTAAGAAAATGCAAAACATAGAAACACTACTATTTACAAAATTATTTAACGTAAACTACTTGCACTATACATAAAAGTTAATTTGGAAAAACGTTCAGTCAGTAACCCTGTCTTTTCTTTAGCTCGCAAACTGCATAAATTCCGTAAACTGTAGCGCAGCAAATAATTCTGCTATAATAATAAACCATAATTTCAGAATACGTACATATGTACATAAATGCATTACGAATGAGAACTAATTCAGGCGCGCCAATAATTTCAGCTTTAAGTTTAAAATTAATTCCAAAGCTCAGTAGTTTCAATTGTGAAATATAGATATAGCTTGGATATTAGCTTAGCTCAGCTTTTGACGTATCGCACGAGTTCTATCGATATTTCTTACATCTAAGGTGTTAGCGGGTGAAAATTCAGTAAATTTCCATTAGAATTATGTACTGGTGTTTTCATTACAATTACGAGTTTTCTTTAAAAAACCTTCTTATACAATAAGACTTTTAGTAACTTATCTGTATAATATTTTAGGCTTATCAAAATTAACAATATTGAAGATCGAAAAATCACAAAACGAACAAACATTTTTTTTAAACTGAAAACTCTATATGGTTTTTACTTTTCTGCAAGAACTCCCCCCCTAATTTAAAAAATATATACCGTATTGCCATTTCTATCAAAAATTTGCGAATTACTTGAAAAGTTTTATAATTACATTTAACTATCAGGCTATAGATTGCCATGAAACTATGTACTTGTTATACTAAGTACTCATTATACTGCGTTTTGACGTTTATAAATAAGTACACTTGTGTCATTCTGAAAAGCCTAAATAAATTCTGACTTCGGAATTTATTATATTTGGACACGAAGCAAAATGCATTTTTGAAATCAGCGGAACGAGTTCTTATAGAAAAGTAATAAATATACAGAACGTTCTTTAAAAAAAAATGTTTGTTTCGTTTTGCTCAAAGTTAATCTTGATATGCCTAAAACATAATACAGACAATTTACCAACACTATATATACCTATATACTTATTAATAGTTTGTTTTTTCTATCTCGTATAATAAACCCTGTAGGTAGGTGTCAAAACATAAACAAAAAACCCTGTACAAAAGAATTGTTTTTGGGGATATTGGATAATTTGAAATCCACATTGATTTTACTGTGGAATTCATTGAATGTGAATTGAGCCTAGGTAATTATTCGTTCAATGTAGAGTTATTATAAAAACAAAAGAAACAAATACCACAAAATTATTAGGATATTCAAACACATGTACCTGTAGGTAAAGAAAATGATCAAACATTTAACTGACATAGACCATTATATAAAACAATAATTAAGGCCTGAAGAAGTCTGAGTACATTAGACGAAATGTTGTCAAAATTAGTACTTCTTTATTTGTCCAATATTCCCAAAATATAAGTAGACAATTCCTTTGTCAACTTATATTTAATGGACGCAACTGATAGGTAACTACGAAAACCCTATACGTTCGTTGTGAAAAAGAAAACCAACTTCCTATGTTAGAGACAAAATTGGTATGATTTATTTTAAAACTTTACCTTAGGTAAATAAGTAAGGATCCTTAGATCATTTTTGCGATATAAGATATTTAAAAATAAGAAATATACAGCTGCTAATCTCCCCACGTTCTTGTGAAAAGACATATTGCGCCTACCACTGCTGCTCGGATTTGGATCATTTGAAGTTTAAAAGACGAAGCAACCCAACACAATGACATTTCAACATTAGCAATGAATATATTGAATTATTTAATCAGTTCTTTGAAACATTATTTTTGCTCAAAATGGATGGTGTTCGAATTTAATAAATCGATTTTCAAAAAATCTAAATATATCAAAACGTGAAAACTTTTATCGAGATTTGAAGCTACGAAGTTTCAGGGATAAAGTTTTTTATTCTTGATGTGTACAGTTTACAGACATCTTTAGTACAAGTTTTCTATATTTTCTAAGAGGTATGTAAGTAAAGTAACAATACTACATGATATTTACACCTTTTTTAATATTTTTTAATAAAGTTTCAACATAATAGTCATATTTCTTCATCGCTCTAGAAGTTTTCCTGGTTCTACTGTAAAACATTGAAATACGATGAGCCTTCGATATTTAAGATTTATTAAGATAAGTGTTAAGATATAAACTAATAGTAAAAACTGTACAGTAATAACTGTTAGGATAATATTTTCATTGATAACATAAAAGTCATATTTCTTCATCGCTCTAGAAGTTTTCCTGGTTCTACTCGTAAAACATTGAAATACGATGAGCCTTCGATATTTATATTCATTATTTTACTAAATTTATGTAAGAAAAGGCACAGAAAGAAAACCGTTTATACATCGAGCGTCTACGATAACCCTACTTTGCTTAGGTCGCCTGGGTAGGGCAGATTTCAAGGCCTGTATAGTCTTCTGATTACAGGGATTGTTTACCTTATCTTTCTTTGCACAGGGTATTATCTGTACACGAGCCGACGATGTAACAACGAAATTTGGAGGTGTGGAGTGAGAAGGAACGTAGCTGTTCACGTCCAGAGTGTTTGAGCGGGATTTAAACTTTAGTTGTAAACAATAGAACCCGAGGGAAACGAATCGTTGTCATCTTGAAAGTAGGGGGTTCTCATCCCCGTGAAGGAATATTATAAGCTTTTGAATATTATAATCTACCAAAGAAAGTGCTTAAATTATTCATCGTTCGTATCCAACTTTACTTTGGTAAATTCATACTGAAGATAAATTCATACTGAAGTCAATTGGGTGTTGACAAATAAAATATTTTTCATGAAGGAAAACAGTTGCGTCATAACTAGTGGAATATGCATTCACCCTAGCTTAAAAGGCCAGTTGATGGGCATTTGGAAATAATTCATGGTAACGTTTTTATTGTTTTAAACGCTACATTTATAGTCCAATATGACAATCCCGATGATTGCCCCTTCCGCTGATGTGAGTTTCGGAAACTAGATAGATAAAAGTGATCCGAAATGAGGCGTTATTCCAATTTTTCTAAGATGATTACGCATACTATGAAATATGGCAAACTACGCATAAAATGAAATATGACTTTCATGAAATTTTGACTTTCATAAAGCTTCTGCGAAAATGGGTAGATACCTTATATATAACATATTTTGAAGCAATATTACCAGCAGTAGCTTTCGCTAATGGTGTGACTATTTTTCGACTTAGTTTGTTATTAAAAAAAAAAACAAATTGTCTAAATGAAATTAGTTAATGTTAATGTACTAATCCTCTTGTAGTTGCACAAATAATTGAGCAAATTATTCCCGCTTTTCTGCAACTACACGTGTGTCCAATTTTCGGCACTTTTGCGGAAAAACTCAGTTGTCATTAAAGATAGAGAATTGCGGTTGGCACATTTCCACTTTTCTGTGAAATAAAAGATGCGATAAACAGAATTTTCATGGCCACTTTAGTTTTTGAGATACAGTGTGAAACTGAAAATTTGCACTTTTTGGACACCCCCCCCTAACTTACACTTCTTTTAAATGATTGGAAATACAATTTTTCCTGCATAATCCAATGACGTAGTTAGTTCTTGTCTCCCATCATCCGTTTTCCCTGAATAAAGCAAACATACGTTTTTTTTTAAATGAAGCGCCCTACTTATATATTTCCATTTCGGTTGAATCAAGTATTTTTTAAGCATATCAAAAATATATCACCATTGGTAGTGTTTTTAACAAAAAGCTCACAAACTGCTAATTTAAATGAAAATTACAATTTTTGTAGGTAGGCCGTGGCGTTGCTATAGAAAACAAAAGTTTTTATTTGGAGTTGTAGTATTTCAAAAAGTATTGTCAAATAATAATTGTTCTTTGTGTATTACTTTGCTTGTTAATGATGGCTGAACGTATAGCTTATGAAAATTATGAAATATATGTGTTAGTTTGTTTCATACAAAGCAACGAGAATTCGCGTGGAGCATGCAAATTGTATTTCAAATTGGTTATTAATCCTCTATAAGATTATCTATCAATTTATATAGGTATCCTGAAAGAAGACAGCCTTAACCCTTTAACGCCCAAGTGCACTGTCAACAGACATGAACATAAAGGCTCATATTACTGATAGAAAAAAATAACTAAAACTATGTATGAGTTTTCGATATATGTTTTCGAGGTCGCTCTTTCGAATAGAATCGTTAAAATTTGCAAAAAAATTAATTTAACTCAATTTTTAACAAAAACTATTAAAAAACGCGATTTTTTTCAAGATCCTTTTTTTAAATATGTCATCGTCCTTTGTACTACTCAAAAACGAATACAAACGTGCACTCGAGACGTGTACTTGAAGGAAACGCAATGAGAACAATTTAATTTTCTCATTTTTAGGTTAAAATAACTATATATGGCAAAATTCACAGGGTGATATTTCTTGTTTTTTACCAGTTGCGGGATCATTGACGAAAAGAAGAATTTTGAAAAATTATTAGTTCTTTAGGGGTTTTTGGGGTCGCTAATCACGACCCTGATGTCAGAATTTCAAAATTCAAGATGGCGGATCCAATATGGCCACCATCCCGAATCAAATTTCAAATTTTTCGATTATTTTGTCAAACTTTGTAAACTAGGGATTTTCGGGGTCGCTAATCATGATCCCGATGTCAGAATTTCAAAATTCAGGATTTCGAAATTTGCTTCAAAATGGTCGCCATGTCATATCTACCATCCTGAATTTTGAACGTATAGGACCCCGAAACCCCTGAAAAAAAAAAAATTTGTCGGGATGGTGACCATATTGGATCCGCCATCTTGACTTTTGAAATTCTGACATCAGGATCGTGATCAGCGATCCCAAAAACCCCGAAAGGACTAATTTTTCAAAATTCTTCTTTAGCGTCAATGATCCCGCAACTGGAAAAAAAACAAGAAATATCACCTTTTGAATTTTGCCATATCTAGTTATTTTAACCTCAAAAATGAAAAAAATTAAATTGTTCTCATTGCGTTTCCTTCAAGTACACGTCTCGAGTGTACGTTTGTATTTGTTTTTCAGTAGTGTAAAGGACGATAACATGGCTGAAATTGCAATTTTAAAAAAAATATCTTGAAAAAAATCGCGTTTTTTAATAGTTTTTGTTAATAATTGAAGGTTACATAAATTTTTTTGCAAATTTTAACGAAAAGAGCGACCTCGAAAACATAGGTATACATGGTTTTAGTTATTTTTTCTTTATTTTTTCTATCAGTAATATGAGCCTCTAAGTTCATGTCTCTTGGCAGTGCACTTGGGCGTCAAAGGGTTAAAATAAAAAAAATCATAGAGTAAAAATAAATTTATTGGAATATGGAGTCTATAAAACCCCGACGACAATCGCATTATAAAAACCGTCGGTGTGGAAAATCGCCACACCGACGAGGTTAACGTGTTAGTCTGTTAGTTGTAGCAGTGCCTTCAAATTCATTTAGATGAATTAAAAGAGATCGGTATGATCAACAGGAGTACAGACAATATTAAGAAAATATAAATCGTAAATCGTTCTGCCTTACAAAATACAAATCGTACAAAATTTGCACTCTGGAGATGCGGAACGACGTTTAGTTTTTTGCAACTGGTACATGGAACAAATCCGAACGGATATTAATTTTGATAGAACAGTAATATGGTCCGACGAAGCTTACTTTTCAAGTGCCTGCGTTTTTAACCTCTATAACACCCAGGCAATGATCCCATGAAATGCACCATCTTATATTTGAAAGAGTGTATCGCATTTATGAATGAGGCCTCTCTGCAAATCGTTATCTTCAAATTTTAGATATGAGGCCTTTCCAAAAATATATTTTCAGCAGGATCGGGTACCTGCCGCAAAAACGGAATAAACCTTTCCATATGGACCCATGAAACCTTCGGTACCTTTATTCATGACCGAAGGTTCAAGAGGCTACACATTTGGCATTTCAGCATTTATGGGACCGTCTAATAATGTTATAGACGGTTTAAGAAGGATAAAAAAAATTGCGAGTATGCAGTTAGAGAAAATGGCCATCATTTTCAACAGTATTATGATTATATAAAATTAGGTAGATACATTTTTGAATTTGCCAACAGAATTCGTTGTTGTATTAATCACTTTAATCGATAACATTGGCTAGGTATGATTTATAGTAATTAAGTGTTAAGATATAAACTAATAGTAAAAACTGTACAGTAATAACTGTTAGGATAATATTTTCATGTGATAAATTGGTTCATAAAACTGGAAACTAAAATATGAAGTCCGATGTATTTACTGTCACATTGGATTGTTTTCAATTTATTGTAAAGTAAAGCCTACTGGGAATTTAAAGATTTGTCAAATATTCAAACTGTGAGCGTATTGTTAAGAAAACTTACCAATAGTGACACATTTTTTTAAATTCTTACAAAATACTTAATTCAACTAAATAAAAATGTACTGGGTGTTCCATTTAAAAAAAAAAACGTATATTTGCTTTATTCGGAGAAATCGGACGATAGAAGACAAGAACCGACTACGCTACTGGATTTTACATTAAAAAATTGTATGGAAGTCCGTTTTTACATTTCTATTAAGATAAAAGCAGAGTGAATTAGTTACACCCCCTGGTGTACGGAAAGTGCAAATTTTCAATTTAAAAAAAAAAACTAAAAGGGCTATGAAAATTCTGTTTAGTGCATCTTTCGTTTCACAAAAAAAAAAAATAGGAAGGGAATGTTATTCAATTCGAGTGGAATTAACTGATGATGGCGCACTTAAATTAAAAATTAAAAAACATATATATTTAAAAAAATATTAATTTGAATGTTTACAAACCCACTCATTTGGGATCGTTGAACTAAAAAAATGTGAAAATCAAATGTTTAAGGCTGTCGAAAATCGTAAGTTGGTGGCACTTCCGGTGAAAGCGGAACTCGTATTAATATTAGGAGTATACCATGATTCTATGATACCTGGTAACATAGTAAGTCTCTTGGATTCTCGAATGTGAATGAATAACCAGTTTTGAATATTATATGACCCGTATCATCCTGCAGTAAAAAATATTTTTGACCACCCAGTAAAAATTGTTCATTTCTATAAAATGGCGAATGTGCGGGTATTAATAAATACAAGTGCAAATACAATTCTCTAGTACTTACGTAACAAACTTCGTAAAAAGTTAAGTGGCTAATAAAAATGACAAATATGAAAAAAATGAATATAAAAGAGAACAAAGGAGAATATAATGGTTTGGTAATATTTTGTATAATCGCTTAGCAAACAACACAAACTGAATTGAATTTAATAATTTCATGGTTGGGAGAATCAAAAGTAGACACATAACACACAAAGACGTTTGTTTTACCACTTTTACAATAAAGTTTTTTAACACATTCTTTAAACTGATACACCTAAGTCAGATGAAGTATACAGAAAAACATATATAAAATTCCTATGAATTTATCATTGCATTGTGAACAAATATTTTAGAACTACAAATAAATCAGAATCAAGCCTAAGTTGTATAAAATCTAAACTAATCTAAGTACATATTTGAGAATATTAATTTTCGAAAGCATAATTAGTTTCGAAAATTATTCCCTGTATTTTTCAAATAATATTTGTAATTATTAATTTGTAGTATAAACATACCTATATTAATTTGAAAATTCTCATTGTTAAGGAATCAAGACCTCATCATCCAATTGTCCATATAATTTCACGCTAAATCTTAAAAAAGATGACTAGGGATTGAAATGTGTTACCTAAATTTCTCTAATCCAAAAATTGTTAAAAATCGTATGTGTAGATACCAAATTATGAAGTTATTTATTTCATTTATTCACGATAGATACAATTAAATATTGACTAAGACAAGATTTATAGTTATAATTTATATTCATTATGTAATCTATAAAATATATAAAATGAATATCAATATAAAGTTAAAGCTTAAAGTTCTCAAAAATTATCGTGTAAACAAACAAATCTAATATATAAACAAATCTATAAACTATGTAACACTAAATAAATAATATGCTCTGTATCAAGCTGCGATAAAAAGAAATAGTTTTTTATAATACAAATAATTTGTATGACTCAAAAGCATTGACACTTTACTTGTTTTACGGAATAAAGAAAATATATACGTACAGTAAGAATGGCTTTGCCCGCGAATTACATACAACGAACAATAGTATACTGTGCTTTTCGAAGCTTTCCCTGCTGCAGCTACATAAGAAGAAAGACGCATACATAAGAACAAAGAAGCACAATTTGCACTGTGTGCTTATAAGCCAATAAGCACTGTACTTGTTTTTTTTTTTAGGCAACATCAATGAGTTTTTTAATGCCGCCTCGATATTTTGATAACAGCCTTTGATCATCATTAATGAACACCCAATAACCCAATCTTCAATTTCATATCTATAATAAAGTCACTAATATCTAATATAAATTTTTTTATTTATTATTATTAATGATTATGTATTTAATGACGATAAAATAGGAACTTATACAAATGTTATAATTATCTTTGGCGCAAATATTGAACCGTTACTTTTAACATTATTTTTATTCGAAATCAATTCATTAGCAAGTACCGTCAGAAACAGCACAACGTATTCGATTAAAAACGTACCTACATATTGTTCTAATCGCCAACATAGTAAGCCTTTGTTGCCGTTCCCTAAAAACTCGCGTCCCTCGCTTTGTTCCTGGCAACAGTTTCCGATCTGCGATCTAAAAACCAGCCGAGACATGACAAAGTCTCGGCAGGAAATGAAGTCACAACAAGAAATAATGAAAATTACAAACCAACCCCCATTATCCCAATGTCGTGCCGCGTAGGGTTGCTAATAGTAACCGATCCTGAAATACGAACGCCTCATAAGGGTCGACGGCATGGGCGTAGTCATCTGTTATTGCAGAAAAAAATGAGGGTAGTATCAACGTTACTAAGCTGAAAAGGTATGATTATAAATTTATTACAAAAATATTTTTACAAAAAATAACGCAAATAACTTAAATTACAAAAACGGTGACGTTACCTTCACGGTAGCGCTTTAGTGCACCTTAATGGAACTAGACACATTTTGGAGGTCCGACAACGTCGGCAGCTATCAAATATTCTTCCTATAGCGCTCTCTAGCGGTAAAACTATTAATATCATAGAGCGCGAGATTTCTCGGTCACAGTATGTTCTCTTGGACAAGGTATGACCATCCCGCTCGTTCTTATATACATATGTATGTACCACTGATGAGATCTAATAAGATTAGAAGAATCTAATAAGATAAGAAGTTAGTATTCAGAAATAGAAGCCCATCTATGTGGTTTCCCAAAATTCCTCCCACAGACATTTACTTTTGCTGAAATCTGTATATGTTTTTCACGAAACATGTGAGTATTTGCATCACTCCAATATCTCGCATTTTGAGTGTTAACATTTCCGTTGAGATCTATCTCAACATGTACATTCTAATGTACATTAGTCACTAAAACAAACTGTTTTTACATAGCCTGACTGTTGGTCAATTTTACTGGACATATTTTCATAGAATTTCAGACTTTGGTCGAGGTGGTCATCTGAAAGTTGATGCACTATTTTTAATTTGCATAGGTGAAATTTGTTTTTGTCAGCACCTATGTACTATGCTTTGAATGACTTAATAGCTAGATTAAACTTGGGCTGTGGAAGAAGTAGGGTTTACTACCATTTCTGTATGAACTACCATAAACTGATGCATCCAAATTGTTTCCACTTTCACCAAGTATTACGATAGGCTACTTTGTCAGCTAGAACCCGTACTATTTTGTTAATTTAGACGTTTAAACGTGTCTCGTTATACAATATTTAAACTGAAAATTCAAGGTACAAACACCTGTAAAAAAGTGATAGAAGCGGCCTTTTGAATATGTATTAATTAAACGTTCAATTAAAATGTTAGTGTTTATTTATTTAATCCATCAAAACTACCCTTAACCCAAACAAAATTACCTAGTATTAGGTCTTTCAAATACCTTTCAAATGAGGTGATACTTGTCATAGTTATTGGTCACAGTGGCCATGTGAGGTGGTTTATGGCGATTACGCGACCTGTTACCATTAGTAGAGAATCTTACAGTACATCCGTTTATTTTCACTGTCCTTTCATTAGTCTAAGTATAACCATTCAAAAAAAAAATGAAGGTGGAGGAGACTTTTGACTAGACCTATAGGTACACAATTACTGATTGTGTATACTGATATGATACTGATATGATACTGAGCTTATGCTCATGAGCTTTTTTAACCCCCATCGATAATAATTAATCAATGATCTTCAATTAATTTCAGGTACAAGCAGAAAAACGATTTAGCTTTTTTTTTAACTTTAGATTTCTTCGGAGTATAATTTAGCTAGGCATCCGAGCAGTATTTAAATGTAAATACAATTTATAATTTATTAATTTAAAATTATGTTTTAAAATAATTTAATGTTAAACAATCAGAAAGTAGTTTAAAAGTAGCATAAATATCGAAGTATTTATGCATTAGGTTCGTCTCGATTTGTCCTATGACTTTCGATGCATATGGTAGATACACCTTAAACTTGTGTTCAAAATCCTAATTGGTTCTTTGTCCACATTTACTAAACATAGCTTTAACCATCCCAACCGGTCAAATAAAGAAGCTAACAAAAATATTTTTGTTCAGATTTTGGTGCCAAATCAAGTTAGGGCAATCTTAGAATGTTCTAAATTTGCCTGTATACAAGAGAAATGCTGTGGTATCATCACCCTCTAATCAGATTTTCTTTTTTCTCAGTTCACAAATACTAACTGTGATCTTACTTTATATGTTTTATATGAGAATAGTCGATGAATGTGAGGTGGTTCCCCAGATTCCCCCCAGGTGCCTACGCCCATGGTCGGCAACCGTTGGGAACAACCCAGTCGTTCCGAAAACTGGTGCGGTTTTCTGCAATACCCGCGGCGTTGCTACTTATTCACCGCAGGGGAGTTACACGACGCATTCCCGCGTCTTGAGGGGGGGGGATCTTAAGACACTCCGAGGCCCGTACGCAGTTTGCGGGGCCAACGGATTTTCCCAGGATGTGCGCCGGGTACAGCTTATTAGAAGACGTGGCAATATACGAGACCTCTATTATTAATTTGTAACTTAGTTTATCACGTCTTGGTTATATTGCTTTCTACAAGAAAATGTTTTGCTGAAACTGGAAAAATAAGCTTTAGCATGAAGAATGACAATGCAACTCAACAAATTGCAATATTCCATTCAGAAGAAAACAATCATTAACGCTAGTCATGAATGGAAAATATGTAGACAAAGTTTATAGAGGAGAAATAATGAAAGCCCAGCGACTGTTTCTAAAGTTTCCTTTAAAATTTATAAGTTTCTAAAGATTCCGTGTACAGTTGTAGAAGTAAAGTTGTAGAGAACGAGAAAAACTGTTTTTTACGAGAAAAAATAAAACAGTAAAAATCAAGGTATATATGGAGGGTTCAGAAGCCAACCAGTGATTAACCAGATCAATTTAAGTATTTTAAAAGTGAAACTTAGATAAATCTTAGTATATATCTATAAATGTTCTTACAAGGATTCTATATGTCTGTTATAGATCTTATAAAGTACTTATAAGGATACTAAGAATTTTCTTGAATTCTTCTGTCTATTGAAAGTAACATACAAATTTACTAGTTACATATGTATACAGTCTGTCCCAAATTGGTTATTCATGCATGGTATCTCGGTATTGTTGGAGATAGATCGTTAAATTGGGAAAGTCTCAGAGAATTTTACTACCTCTGACTTTTTTTTTAATTCGATTTACTTCTAATCGTTTTCGCGATAATTCCAAAAAGTTGAGAAGATGCGTTTTAGAGAATGTCCATATATTTTAAATTCTGGACTTCGGACTTTTTAGCGAATACATTGTTAGAACACTTTTTTAAGATGATTTCGATGACGTTATCAAAATATGTCTATTGTCCTTTATTTCCAAGTTAATTCCAATAACTTTGATTTTTTACTTCCATTAGAGTTTCCAACTGTACTTCGGTTTCTATTATAGTGTCCTGTTTCGTTACTCCGGGTTTCTTCAGATTTAGTAAAACGGTTTTAATGATGATTTAGTTCCTTTTGAGGTTAATTGGTTCATCCAAAATGGAACTGTAAACCTGGAATTTTTGTCAAATATTGAAAGTGCTGTCGTGGATCAGCTATTGGTCGTAACTGTTATCCCTTGAAGGCGCTTTTTCTGCGGTTTTGTTGATATCAGGCGGGTCTGAAATACGTCGTACTTATTCTGGAACGCGTCTCTCGTTTTTGCGTTTCGTTCTTGTGCCATTGTGGTTTCAATATCCTGAGGTATGGTTTTCAAGTCAGGATCAGTATTCACAACCAAGGATTCTTAATCTATGGGATGAATTTCGACTCTGGATAATGCATCAGATCTTCTATAAAACCTTAATATTCCTCTTGTGAAATGTTAGTAAAAAAAGTATTATGTGAGATAAACTGAATGTTGAATGAACATGATTTCTAAAAAAATATATGTACACCACATACGAGGTTTATGTAAAAAATAAGGTTCCCACATTTTTTTCAGGTCTAAGGTATTTCTTATTTTAACTGAAAAATTTTACACCATTGGAAATCTTCATCTTTTAGCTATTTGTCAACATAATCGCCAGATTTTTCTACGCATTTGTGTTGTCCGTCCGTGGAGGAATTTGGTGACCGCTCCGTGCAACTCTTCGTCCGTCTCGAAGCGTTGGCCACTCAAGTGTTCTTTCAATTTTGGGAACAAGTGGAAGTCACTCGGTGCAAGATCAGGGCTGTAAGGGGCATGTTCAACGAGATCCCAGCCAAATTTGGCGATCAAGTCCGTGGTTTGGCGAGAGACGTGCGGGCGCGCATTGTCATGGTGCAGCCTTACGCCTTTAGTCAGTCTTCCTCTTCGGCGAGAAGATCTCACATCTATTTTGGATGGTTCGTCTGAGTTTTTCCAAGGTCTTGCAATAACTTTCCGAAGTTATTGTGGTCCCTCTAGGCATAAATTCGGTAAGTAGGACGCCCTTACGGTCCCAAAACACCGTAGCCATGAATTTCCCTGCGGACAACTTCTGCTTGAACTTCTTCGGTTTAGGCGATCCGGTATGGCGCCATTAGCGTGATTGTTGTTTTGTTTCCGGAGTGACGTAATGACACCACGTTTCATCTCCCGTAACAATAGAGTCTAAGAATTCTTCGGTATTCTCAGCGCATTGTCGAAGAAACTTCTGGCGTGCGCTCGACTTTGTGGGTTTCTGAAAGCAAGTGCGGGACCCACCGCGCACACACCTTGTGATAACCTAACCTTTTAGTCAAAATCGTGTCGATTGATTTTTTCACAAGCCTCAGGAATCTGGGCAGCCAGTTCCCGAATCGTTATTCTCCGATCTTCGAGCAGAATTCGCTCAATCTTCGCTACAACTTCGTCGGACATCGACGGCCTTCCACTTCATTTTTCATCGTGGATGTCTGTGCGTCTGTGCATCCTTCGGAGAACTCTCTACACCATTTGCGGACGTGTTGTTTTTATTTGTGAAAAATGCGGATACGAATTTCCCCATAATGTTCCTGGAGGTTGCAGCCTCTGGGTCAAGCGATTTCTACCGGTCTGGAGTAGGGGAATCAGCGCCCCCCGCGGGGTTTGCCGACTTTTAGCCTCGCGGGGCAAAACAATGGGATTTTTACAGAACCCAAAATCTATTTCCGCGGTTTTTTCAAGTTGGGTGTATGATTTTTGACAGAACTTCGGGTATTGCTGCGTCAATATTTCCGACAAAGAGGGCAAACCGAAAACTTCCGTAAAAATTTTCGAAATTCGGGTATTTCTCGTTTTCCGTCTACGGTTAACTAAAGGTTTTCACGCCACACCCCGCGCATTTAGTCCAATAAGGCTTATTACGCGTTCAACCTTCTGTTCATGTCACAATTCCCTCCTCTACCCCTCCGCCCGGCCGCTCACGTTCCGAAAGGAACGAAACGCGAATTTCAATAAAAAAGAGGGCGTCTGTTATTCTAAATTTAATTTATGACAAAAGACGTTTTTCCCCCGTCCTGAGCGGACGCGGGCGGTACGAGCAGCGAATTTAGCTTTCGTCCGGACGAATTCTTTCGGGCGGCGAATGGGGGGGGGGGTAATTGGCATGAAAGCGTTCGAGGCAATAATTGTAATTAGACGTCGTTAGCGACTACGTCAGTGCTACAGCTCGTTGCTTTACTAACGACAGCAATCGATGCCGAATCTTGGTTACCAAAACATTGTTTGTCAGGAGTTATTGCGAGGAGTTCACGGCGACTTAATTCAGTATTAAAAATTAGAAAATATCAACAGAAAATACCTAATACGTTCTGATTACCTACATATTATATAAGTGCCACAATACAGTGCTTACCATATGACATCAGAATACAGCATCCCTACCATATTATTTTGAAACTATTATTTACTTTATTTGTTACTTGATTATATGCTACTTAAGGTGTACTATACATCCCTTGGTAGTTAATAATTAAGGTCCGGGAAAGTATGCTGTCACGCAGAGCCGACACTATACAACTCTATGATAATTAAAGTATAAACCGTAGTTTTTAAGCGCATATTTCTTGCCCGTGAATACACACGCTACTGTCCGTGCGAAGGATGTTACCCGAACGCGAAGTCTTCGCGGAAACCGGGGACGCCGTAATATCTCTCCTTAAAGGGAGAAAACCCTTTACAATTTTCAAAAAATCGATTTTTTGTTTTTTCTTATTTCGAAAGTATAATGTATTGAGAGTATACTGGCAAGAGGAAAAATCTAAATATTAAATATTTACGAAGTTATCCCATATATTCGTGAGCGCCAGGGCTCGACCTCTTACCACATACCGTCAGAGTTGGGCAGAATATGACTAAATGACTAATGACTAAAGTAAAATGATTAAACTTTAGTCATGACTAAATTAATCATAGGATTTAGTCACGACTACGGTTTAGTCATGATTAATTGTTAGTCATAACAATGATTGATGGCTAGTCATGATTGAAGTTTAATCATTAGTCATGACTAACCTCAATCATCATCAATCATTAGTATGATTAACAATTATTAATCATGACTAAATACTAAAAACACTTATTGGCGTATTCTTTTCAATAATAAACCTTTGTAATCGACCACGAAAAAAAATTAACACCCCCCCCCCTCCTCCTCAAAATTTGTTGTACGTTTCAAGGGACGTAGAATACGATTCTGCAATTAAAAAAAAAAATCCGTTTTTCCGCCGCGCCGTAGCCATGACTGCCAGTTAACGTTGTCCAAAAATTATGAAATTCGGTACGTGGGTTCCGCTCGAAGTTCTAATTCTGCCTCGAAGCTCGGCATTACTGTAAGTCATACATAAGGGATGAAAAATGGGGGTTGGAATTCACCGAAATCAAATCGCCGTAGCTTCGAAAATGTTAATAGAGAGGTATACTTGTATCTCCGAAAATATGCATATAATCGACTTGATGTATACTTGTCGATTTTGTTCCTGAGGAAATTTGCCATTGGGATAGGCTTTTCCGCTGGTACGCAAATTTTTTTTCATTGCAAAATTAGCGTTGAAAAAAAAGTGCAAAACCTTCAATATCAAATAAAACAAACAGATTTCACTTCAAACGGATGAGACTACAGGAAAAGATAGCTGTTGGGGTACTCAACAAACGCCCGCAATCCGGACGCGCAATTTCAAAATGGCGGCCTATTGCAAAATTATAAAGTTGAAAACGCGAGCGCGTATAACTTCCGCAAAACGTAGGATATCAAGATGCGGTACAAAAATGATCGATAGGTAATCGCAATATCGCGCGACTGCTAATTTCAATTTTTTTTGTTGATTTTTTTAAATTTTATAATTTTTAAGTTTAATAAACTATTTTGGTTTTTTATAATTCTTCGTATTTTCAATTCGTAGTTTTTTACAACTTCGTTCTTTACACTTTATTTCATTTCCGATTCTATTTTTTCACCATTTTTTGTGATTAGTCATGGCTGATAACAACTAATGATTGATGATTACTCATGATTAATGGCTACTGATTGACGGTTAGTCAAGTTAGTTAGATTTTTCTACTCTTCAAAGTTGTAATAATATGATGTTAAAACTTTAAAATGGTATGATTATTTTATCACCGTTAAAACATTCATAAAAAAGACCCATTTTCGGGCGTCCAAAGGGTTTTCCCGCCTTAAGACGGGGAGCTATTCAATAGTGTTCTACCTGCCGGCGGTGTAAACGGGTCGACCGCCGCATTAAAAACAATTTTTGTACCGAGTTAGTCACACGTGAATTCTTGTACTGTATATACGTATTACCTGTATTTTTTGTGGATTTCTGCAATAATGTTGTCGTAACCATTTGTGAATAGACTTAAAAAAGAAGGCTGAAAATTACAAGGAATTTACAATAGACAGATCACATATTTTATGTATTCCTTGCAATCGTCGATACTTCGTGATCGTCAAGAGTGTAAAAGACATTTAGATTCGAATATACATCAAAAAAACATACCTGGTATGGTTATAAAAGAGGAATTTTTGTTTTTTTTTTGCATAATGTTTTGCGCGTGTAGCCTTGCGTGGAACGTTCTCGACAATATTTACTTTTTTCGACAAATATGTATCCGATTTTCCATCGACTAATAGTCGTCTAGTCGCCTAGTGATACATTGCGTAAAACATTGTCCTCTGTAGATGTAAAACATAATAATGTACTGATGTTAGTGACAACAAAAACTGTTAGTGATACAAACAAATGTGCGAAATTCATGAAAATCATGTGTCGTCGTCTGTTTATGTGAACTATTTTGAATTTGCACCTTTAACTTCAGTAGATGTGGGACATTTTCCCACTCTACAACCCTATATATATATATATAATATATATATAGGCCAAATCGCTCACATTTAACGAGAAGAAATGCAGAAAGACTACTGGTCGTGACAACGTGCGCTCAACCAATGAGGACAGTCGGTTTCTGAATGACACAAGCAATAAGTATGTACATACAGTATTAACACATTTTTACTCGTATTTTTGATCTCTCAGATGTCATCTTCCGGCAATAACACGACGGATTACGAGTACGAGTAATATATTATAACGCTACTCTCTAAATATCTTGGAATTACAAATGGTACCCCCCATAAATATGGTGAAATGCCCTCCTTTTTTTATTTTTCTTCGCATGATGAAAGTGTTTCTTAGGGATAATTATGAAAGGTAGACCGAATTTTAGGTCCAAAAAATTTCCTCTCCAAAGTATGGAAAAACTTTTATTTTTTTCTCGTATGTTAAAAAATTAAAAAATTTATACAAAATTTTAATTAGTAATTTTTTTTAAGTATTCAAGTTTATGACCTCAAAAAATATTCAAATTTAAAACCATATTTTTAACATAAAAAAGTTCAGGCTCAGATTTTAATGTGTTATATGTTTAACTGTTTTTTACTATCTCAAATTTTTTCAGATTTTTGAGTGCGAAAAATCAATTTTTTGTCCGTGAAACGACTTAAAACGGCTTAAAATCATCATGTTATAGTGTCGGTTTTTCTTGCACTAAAAGGACTCAAATGACTTCAAACAATTAAAAAATATTAAAAACTACTAGTTTCGATAAGTGGAATTTTTTTTTCTTACTATTTTTAGTGAACATATTTTTTAATTGTTTGAAGTCATTTGAGTCCTTTTAGTGCAAGAAAAAAATCAGGACACTATAAAATGATGATTTTAAGCCGTTTTAAGTCGTTTCACGGATAAAAAAATCTTTTGGGCAAAAACACCACTCAAAAAAATCTGAAAAAATTTGAGGTAGTAAAAAACAGTTAAAAATATAACATATTAATCTGAGATATAACTGATAAATCTGAGCCTGAAGCTTTTTTTGGTTAAAAGATATGGGATTTTTAAAGTTTGAATAATTTTTTAGAGGTCATAATGACCTTGAATGAGCTTGAAAAAAATTAGATAAAATTAATCATATTTTCTGTACTAATAAATTATTACAGTTAAAATCATAATTTTGCACTAAAGAATGGTTTAGCCTAAATTTCCATGCGAAAAAATTAACAAAAAATGGACCTAAGAGTTGTGGTATAATTTTGTCAGGTTAATCTAAAATACAACGTAATTAAAACACAACTGTGGTTTTTTCGATACTCACTAGCCGTGAAAGGAAACGATCGGCAACGGCACGCACATGCTCGGTATGGGCAGGTTTTCTGAGTCAATCCTAGGGTGCAGGCAGGTTTAGTAGTTTGTAGCTTTGTGAAAAGCGATTTTGGACTTCCACTTTATAGAAAGTGCTCTAAATAGAACAAGAAGATATGAAAAAACATTGCAGAAAGAGAAAAAACGTTTGTGCCATAAAATGCTAAAGAAAAGAGGGAAGGCGAATTTGCAACGTTGGACACTAATTGTAGATATACACCTTACCTTGTTGTAATTTCTCACTAGATTTGTTCCATAACGTGTTTTTGTACAGACTGTCAGACTGTCAGTATTTTTTGTGAAGAAAAAAAGAGACTCATTTGGGACATATTCAATAAGAATTTCCTTTTTCCATGAAAAAGGGGCCTCTGCAGACGCTTCATCCTCTCTTGTTACTATGAAACTGAACTAACTAACCCTTTGGCCATTGACTATATTCAGTTGTCGGGAATGCACGGCACACGCCCGGAATATTGTTTCGGATGTGCAGGTTCATCGGCCGTCACTTGGATACATGGTTATGTGAATTGAAACAAAGATTCATGATAAAGTATGTTGCCGAGTATGCCTTGCCTGTGCCGAGCAGGCCTTGCATGAAATTGAGAATCGGCCTTTACTGTTAAACCTAAATTAGTTATGTCTAACGGTCACCTGTCTGACCAGCTTGAAGCTAGTATTTTCAACAGAATATAAAATAATGGGGTAAGTAATTATAATTTTAGCAACAAATATGGTAGGTATATAATATTGTTACCAAATAAAGTAAAGATATTTACTTACTAAAATACACTGTGTAACAATTAATTAAGGATATATAATGAACGGAGGTTATTAATAGATGCGTATTTTACCAGTGTCAACTCCAGGGTATCAGTAACGTTACGAAATGTTAAACAGGTCTTACCTTATACATGTGATGGTGATTGTTGTAGCCCAACTAATCGGCATAGAAACCATAGTCACAGGACACAGAACTTGCATACACACGGTATCCGACGCTATAATGTGTCTGTACTCGAGTTTCCATACATTTTCAACAACTGTCTCATATATTCAGGAGTTAAGCTCTGATGCCGGTCACTTAAAATAGCTGTCTGTACCTATGTACCCCAACGAGACGCAATACACTCTGCTGGTAGTGGTGGTCTTGGTAGAACGTCTGAATTTTTTCCTTCTGGATGGTGTTTTCACAAATACTTGTTTCACATTCGTTATAAGAGTGTCAACATTAAGATAATACTCCCTAACAGTTTCAGCAATTCAGTGGGGCCCATATGTCAGACATGTGACAGGGATTACATTAGTATATGCCCTTGAAGCTATCAAATGTTCTTCCATGGATTTTGCCTCATCCAGTCCCCCAGCCGCTATGTTCGTCCTTTAACATTCGTTGTTTCTTCAATTCTAAGCAATATAAGTTTATCGAACCGTTCCGAGACGATATTTTTTTATGTCCTCACACAGTGGTGTTGTGTGCTATAGGGTAGGGTGGGGCTAAAAGGTCATTTTTGTCTATAAACCCTTATAAAACATAAAACAAAACTAAATCAATTTTTTTTATGAAGTTGTATGTACACGATGACTATTACACTTTGAGTATAATACATATATACAGTCTTGGGAATTTTTAATAATATCACAGTATTTAATAACGTGATATAACAGCATTTTATACCACAAGTCATTTGACACTTCTAGCCCCGTAGAGGGGGTATACAGTTACAGTCGTTGGGGCTGGTATATCTTTGCTGTAAATAAACAAGAAGTATTCTTCACTGTCAAACATACATATTTTTGTATATATACATATGTATATGTATATAAAATGGTGCAGCCTTTGAACTTTCAACATTACTTAAAATCTGAAAACAAATACAGACACTAATAATTATACATTAATCATCGCTGTTACAATTTACAGATATAAAAAGGTTTTCAGAACACTTCTTATGTACCCAATCCTCGCGGCTGCTGCATTGTATCCACTTTTCACCTAGTTTACTTTCGAAAAATACTTCACAATATATCTAACAAAAACATTCACGATCAGAATTGGACGATTCGACATCTCGCAGAACTTTTCTCTTCACTGCTTTCTTTTTCTTACTATCTACCTGTGTACGTCTTCTTTTCATTGATCTTTTTTGTTCTTCAGCAAGTGCATTTTACCTCAGGCGTATCTGTAAGTATGGTAGCTTTGCTATGAGCTTTGACGCAAGTTCCATTTAAGGAACTTTTTGTCCTGAGGTACACGTCCAAATGTATCGTCTTATATATATAACTGGATCACGTAACATTCAACAATAATGTCATGGGCTAACAGCTAATAAGATGTACGAAATACATACACCAACCTTGTTAATATTAAATCCCTATTAGGCCAGTTATACCAAAATAACCTAAATATATATTTTTTACTCTGGGTGGTATAAAACAATAACACCGCCGTGTAACCCCCAACAGCGATATATGATGACTGACTCTTTGTGTTCCTTCTCCGACCACAAATAACCATCAGAATACGTGACGTAATCGTTTAACAAACGGTCAGCAGCTGAGATTTTCTTAGTGGCACTTTTTACCCGCGGAACTATTAGCCCTACCCTACTCTAACAGTTGTTTCTACATGCCGATTAACATCGCCGTAGTTTCTACTCATAGTCTTCTGGACAAATTAGCTGAATTCGAAGTGATCTAATTTGTCGAATGGAATATTACACGCTACCTATCATTTTGACTAAATCCAAGTTAAATTGTCTCTGTCTGTCTCGTGCACTCACACCACCACTTACACGAGTTTCATGTTTGTGTGTAGCGACATGCTGCAAGACAGTTGTTTTTATGTGCCGCGTCCTTACAACGTAACACACGGTACAACGAAGTTCACTGTCATTTAATATCCGTATCCAAAATAAATCATACAGATCATAAAGATGATTCAGGTTATCAACGTGATAAATGTTATAAAGGTCATTCAGGTCATCAAGGTCGTAAATATAAAGATTATAGATATCATAGATATCAATAAGTATCTGTGATTTATGCCATATAGGTGATAAAGGGCATTTGGTCATATGGGTCATAAAAGTTATAATGATATTATCGTTATTTGTCATAACGGTCATAAATGTCTTACACACAGGCAGTGGCGGTTGGTGATATTTCAGTTAACCATATCTTGAAAACGACGCATAAAACAAAACGCACGTTACAAAAAATATTATGTAGCAAATCGAAAAACCTCTCTTTATATTTGTTTCTAGATTATGAAAAAAAATATACTGCAAATATTCCACAGAGCGTTACTGAGATTCCAGGGTGTTCTGCAGCTTTTTTTGAAATTTTTTTCGCAAACTTTGCTGACGGTTTTTTCACTATAAATTATTTCTGTAAGAGGTGTATTGTCGTCACCTAAAAAGTGAAGTGGGTCCCATGCGTCGTTTTCAAGATATGGCTAACTGAAGTATCACCAACTGCCACTGCACATAGGTTATAAAGGACATATCCAAATATCGCATTTTGAAGAATAAACCTGACGTTTTTAGCGATTTACTCGATTTAGTCTAATTAAACGTGGTAACATTTGATGTGGAAGAAATGATTCTACTGGTAGCGGTTTCTGTAATACCTACTGTTCAAATTTGACTCGGACTGGTCCATTTAAACCGCGCTCGAAACCGAATCGGTAATTTTTCTTTTTCCTAGGTTGATACAACCTTCGTTGGAATTCCAAACGCAACATTTTCAATGATTTCGTAACCATAATTCTTTTGGAAACGCAAAATTTCAAGCAAACTCGTTCAATTCTTATATCCATACTAAAAAATCGCCAGACAAACTTTTCGCGTCGTAAACAAATGGCTGCCAAACACACACTAAATGACATATCCCGCTCAAACTTCACACGAATGTCAACGAAGATTGTAGGTACCAACCTAGGAAAAAAATTACCGATTCGGTTTACGCGCGCAGTTTAAATGGACCAGTCCGTGTCAAATTTGATCAGAGTAGGTATGTATCTTTGACAACGGCGATGAATGCCCCTAAAAATAATGAAAAGTTGCTTTTTAAATGAAACAATTTAAATTTTAATGATCGCGATTTTTCGATTTTCGAACGCGAAATCTTGTACTTCAATTTAGCCTCCAGAAAAGTAACTACTGATTTTTACAACTTAGGTACGCCGCTGTCTTCCAATGAAAATTCGTCAGCGAATTTTAACCGACAAAAAGGAGTAAAATTAACTTTTATTGGTCTCGTGAAAATCCGTTCAAGAATTAAATGGTGCATGAATTCGCGCACAATTTAAAATCCATCAATCAGTTCCAGAAGTCGCGATAATCGAATAATTTCGAGGAAAACTGCGGCACAAAGGCCTCCTTCGATACGAAAGGAGGAAAATGCATTTCGCATGCCCGTCGCGCATACACTCTTAACTTTGTGGATCGGCAGATTATTGGTTTTTCTATTGAAAGAGTTTAATAATTTATCTGTGAAATTTTCTATAGTGGCTCTAAAAAAGAAGGAGTAGACATAATCATAGCTACAGTAGGAAAATAACTTAAATTAAGCTTGATACATTAAAAAGGGCGGTTGTTGGAAATAGTAAATATACCTATGTAGAAATTTTAATACTACCCTACAGACTTGTCTATTAATTTATTGTACTTATTAAGCAACGGCTTTTCTCCTGAAATTCCAGAGTGTCGATCATCTCATCACAAGGATCTCTAAACAAAATTAAATTCTTTTTTTCGATCATGAATGCTGTTTCAAAAAGCATGTTTCCTTTTACTTTACATTCATAATACAGTGCAACCTCTGTAGTCCGAAGACATGTTATCCCGAACACGCCCTAATCCGAACGTCTGTTTGAATATTGAATATCGTTTTACGAATGTTAAATATTGTGAATCTTTGAATATTGTTTTCCGTCAGACGCACCTTTGAAATCTGCTAGATTCCTCAGAAATTTGCTAGATTAAGCAAAAATCCGCTAAATATAAAATATCAAGAATCTATAAATTTAATTGCATACTCATATCCAAATCCATATATATCTCCATGAATAAGTAAAAATGTAATCGAATAATAATCCATCCGTTCGTCATTCTGTTAAATAATTCGCATTTAGATTCAAATATCGCTTATTAGAAAGGTTTGTGTTTTTTTGTGTGTGTTTTTTCTTTAGCCCACTACATTTTTTGTAGGCAAAACATCAGAATAGAATTTATGCATGTAGATAATGTAAGATATAAATTATGTTACAGTATTGCAAATTGTATTGCATTGCATGAATGACTTTATATTATTCAAAATAACTCCTAAACAACCACTAAGTTCGCAATTTTTAAATCAAATCACAGAATTAAATTAACAGGTATTTGATTACTTTAAAGGTTAGTTTTTAGCAACGGAGGTCTAATTGTCGCTATAAGTACAACAGCCTACCAGTTTAAAACTTCAAATTTCACATCGTTAATTTTCTGACTTTAATGTATTGTAATAATATGTTTTTTTCAATATTAAACCGTCGTTTTTCCCGTCACAGAAAAAAATTGTGTATTATACACGGGAAAAATATTAGATTTTAGCTCTAGGTTGTGTTGTCCAGACAAAAGACAAAAGATACAAACCGAAATCCGTGTTGTGAGACAAAAACAGAAATCCAATACTTTTTTCCCTTGTATAATAACTATTTTTCATGTCAGCACCAATATAAACAAATTTAAAAATAAATGCTTCTACCCCACCTTTTAGAAGGCAAGCAATTTTTTTCTTTACCTACTGACTGGACAGTATATAGACAGGTTTAGAAATAAAAATTGTAGAAATCAGAGAGAGAGAGAGAGATAGAGAGATATACCTACTATTTTTTTAATAGTAAAATGATAAAAAAAGATGAAAATGTGGGATACATGGAATTAAATTTATTATATTTATATAAATATATATATATACATGGAAATAAAATTATATTTGCATAAAATAAAGTTTATATTAAATGGTTTCTGCGTGGATCTGATGGAAGACAATATTCACAGGCACACAATATTCAATATTCGGAAAACAATATTCACTATTCAAACATTGGTTGCGATTCAAAAGCGGCAACGAGTCTTTTCTTGTCGGTGTTCGGATAATATTGGTAGCGTTCGGATTGTAACTGCATGATTTGCCGTTCGGATTAGCTCGTGTTAGGATTAATGTATTCAGTCTGATGAGGTCTGGTGAATACGGTGTATGGGGCAGAACTTCAAAACCAGTAGTTCAAGGCGTGTCTGTTTTGTTACATGAGGACGTGCATTATCGTACCGTAGTTAACTTTGTCCAGCCGCGGCCGCAGAAGATTAAGCTGGAGTTGAACACTATAGATAGCGGCGGTAACGGTGGTATTGTCCTCACAGTAATACACGACGTTCAGGCCCCACCAAACTGATAATATCACTGCTCAGGTGGACGTCAAGTTTAGGTACTGATTGTGCTGGAGCATCTACATCTACCCAGTGGAGCTTACAACTTTGATTTACATAAACCATTCACTTTTCATCCCCGGTAACAATATTTTTGAACCAGTCAAAATGACGACTGAGGGGGAGAAGTTGTGTTTAAATGTTACTCCGTTGTTGGCGATCGGCTTCGACTTCGTTTAATAAACGTGATATCCACTTGCCCAACTTTTGGACTTTGCCTGGTCTGCCTACAGCCGAGCTTTCGTCTCTCGTATGGTTCCATACGGGTTTGCTTTGACAATCGTACGCAAGCTCTCGATACCTATATAGAGGAAGTGGCTTAGTAGATCGTGATTTATCGTCGATGATGTAGTTGCCAGATCGGAAACGTGCGAACCATATTTTGTCCAGTCACTATATTTCGATATACTTCGGTTGTATTATGGCCTAAACGAAATTCATGCAATAAAGCATATCGAATCACTTGAATTTCATAGGTACGCTTTTTATAACCTGTACCCCACAACTCTCCAGACTTGTCTAGAAAATTATGGCTCAGTACTAATGAATCAACCGGATATATTGATAAAATTAAATTTCAATACACATTTTCATATTTTAAGGTGGGGTGCTTTTGAAGTTGGATGTATTTCATATAATGTAAAAAGGCGCCATATAACCTGAATAAATGTCACGTTATTGGTATATGTCAACATTTTTTGTCACAGTATTTTTTTATCGAACCGGTACAGTTTACCATATTTTAATAAAGTTTTTTAATAAATTTTTTTCACTCGTTTTGAACTTATCAACGTTTTTATTTTCAGCAAGAACAAATCTTTAATAACTTCACTTTGATAGAAAGCAAGTTTGATTTGAGGAGAATTGGCCCCGAAACCTCGAAGTTTTTTTTTCGGCGGAACGCCATTAGTTGAGACACCGGAGGTCCCGCCGACCTCGAATAACGTTAATATTCATGTAATTGGTCGTTCTGGGAGCGGTAGCGTAGCGCGAAGTTTCCCAACTAATTACCTCGTGGTCGATGCGGTCGCGAAACTCCTGTCGAACTTTTCGAGTAGATCAGCTAGGTGCCTGGAGATGAAGGAGTTACGTAAATTTAACGGTATTAGCAGGGTTTTGCTATCTTACGGTAGAGAAGAAAAAAATACGATTTTTCTGCTTTGTAATTAAACTATTTCAATACACAAGATGTCCGGAAATTGAGTGTACAACGTAATATCAGAGATTCCTTGAACCTCGACGATTCAGGCTAACTTCCGTATGGCCTAAGTTGCTTCGTTTAACCGCTAGAGAGCCTCAAAATTCCGGAAAATTTTTGGTTTTTCTTTAATAATGCTAAAACCCTGCTATCGATTTTCTCCACTTTTGGAATACGGCTTTAGGCCTATAATTGACGTTTTTTAACGCTATACAGGGCACTTTCGAGAATATAAAAACAAATTTTCCACACACAAAAAAAATTGTCTGAAATGTACATGCGATATCTGGTCTCTGAAGTATTTTTTTCCCGCTGAACACAAATCCGGTGTCGGAATTGCTCCACCAACCTTCAATCTTCAGCAAAATGCTGATGAATCTTCAGAAAAATGAAGAATTGTCTCTAATAAGCTTTACTTTCTATGTGATATATAGTTTCCTAAGTATTTTTGTCCACTGAACACGGATCTGGTATCAGAATTGCGTCATCTATTTTCAGTCTTCAGCACTTTGCTTTTGCTTTTCAGCACTTCGGTTGTAAAGCACGGCTGGTAAGCACAAGTTATTCATTTTTCTGAAGATTCTTCAGTATTTTGCTGAAGAGTGAAGGGTGATGGAGCAATTCTGAACCGGGAAAAAATTTGTGTTCAGCGGGAAAAAATACTTCGGAGACCATATATCGCATGTACATTTCAGACAACTTTTTTGTGTGGCAGTGTAATTAATGTCAAGGGTAGTTTTCTCCAATTTGATTATTGCATGAATAATGGCTACCGATTTGTCATTGAATAGCTTTCTTGGTTCCAAAGCTTTCTTGATTCTTTACCTCTTGCAAAATGTCGACTGGATGAGCAGTTTAGCTAAGAATAACAAAATTTAAATGATTGCGCGCTTAGAATGCCTTTGGAAGTGATACCTACTTGAACACCATATATTTTAATATTTTTTTTTTTAGATTTTTGCTGCCGTGAATACAAAATGAGTTACATAAATCAAATAAGTAAAACAATGTTTTATAGTAAAAATTTCATTTTCAAATTAAATCACTTCCGAATAAACATCCGCATTTTAATTAATGCGGAATTTAAATAACTTTCGCATTTTATTTTAAATTACAACAAATGCTCAGAATGGTCTTACAATACGATACAATACGATTCAATAGGCAATATGAAGTTTTAAATGACACCTGCATTAAAGACAAAAGTAAGTCTTCTACTATTTCTGATTACGACATTGTCTGTTTACTAACAGTGTAAGCACACAATTATTTTAAATTTACTTATTGTTTTAGCTACACCGCTCACCAATCAACATTTTGCAAGAAGTAAAATAGGTTATTACAACAAAAAAAAAACAAATCGGTAGCCATTATGAACACATCAAAATATAAGTAAAAAACTACGTTCGACATTAATTATCAGGTGTTTCTAAGGTTCCACAGTGCCCTGTACAACACAATAAAATGTCTTATAGGCCTAAAGCCGTATCCCAAAAATGGTCAATTTATAGTAATCTATACATCGTATACGATTATTGTTTTTAAAGCAAAGATTTGCACATTAGAAAGCAACTACGTTTTCATATACCTGCCCGTGTATTCGCAAAGGATTTCTTTGCGTAAATATTATGTCAATAAGATCCAATACGTTTGCATTCCAAGTACAGCTGTTGCAGTTCAAGATAGTTAAATTAGCATGCACCGCTGCGATGCTCACGCTATTTAAAAATACGCCACATATTTCAGCCAGTTGTCGTTTCACCGCGCCACAGAGAGTATCGCTTATGCTCGTAGGTGTGTGCCACTGTGTGCGTATCATCGTAAATAAAAATGCGAAAACTTTAATAGCAGCGATATGATGTAGCCGATCTTTATATATGTACATATTATATCTAATATGTAGAAAATTCTAAAAACTTTTTTAATTCATAACGCACAATTTCCTGCAATATTCTACAAACATGCAAAATCATAGCAGCATTACATATGTTGCTAGGATCTCCAATACATATCATATTCATTAATTTTAACCACTTACATATTTATTATTGTCATTAAAAAAATTCTTGTACGACCGGAGTATACGTATGTTCCTGCTTTCGAGTGCTATGAGCTCCTGGGGTTTCCGTTAAAACAGTTCCAATTAATTTTCGACTGTGTACGTCAACCACTTCTTTCATGTAACTCACTACATACGTGAAAACATTCAAGCAACTTTTTCCCTTTGCTCCAAGTAATTTCAATTATCATTTTATTTGGAGAAATAACACTTAATTTTACACAAAATCACTTAAATAATACACATGTGTAACACGTTAAATTGGGCAAATTTTAAATTCACAACTCACTTATTGACGCGGCGAATCCGCGAGATGGCGCTGCGGTCTGTCCGAGACGCGACTACACAAGCGTATAGTAAACTTAAGTATTGTGCAGATAGTGTTTTATAAAAAACGAATGTTGAATAAAAAATCATCGAGACATTTATGAAAAAAATGGCAGGATTTGCGGTTGTAATATAAAAAATGCCCTTTGTTGTTTCCCTCGCTTATTATTTGGAGGTGAACAATTATGGGCAAAAATGGGATTAATTGATTTAAATCATTTAGACGACAAATTAAAAAGCATTTAGTGTCAACATTTTCATATGTGTATGAAAAATTATTACATGCTCAGTTAGACAGTAATTGTGTATCGAAGAAACATTGAATTGCACAATGAATAAATAAGGCATAACCGCTACATTTTACATATTATAATTAATTGTGCTCGTTTTTGTAGTGCGTGGGAAAACTTGCATTGAGAGGATATATTTCTCTTTCTTTCAGATTCGACCTCAAAAAATTGCAAATTTTCTGTCGTGCCACATTTCTAGGCACGTCAGAATTATAATTGTCTATTCTAAGTGTTCAATTGCACCCCAACATTATTTTAGCACGAGCCACCACAACACGCCACACAGTGGTCGGAAACGATCAAAATTCCGTGCGAGGCAGTAAATGTTGATCAAATTGGGATATACATATTTTTAAATACTCGTAATTATGTCCGCTTCCTTATGTCACTGCGACAATTGCGATATTTTAAGATCTCAACTTGCGATACCTTAAACACTCTTATGTATTACTATAGCAAGTTGAAATCTTAAAATATCGCAATTGTCGCAGTGACATAAGAAAGCGGACATAATTATGAGTATTTAAAAAATATATATTCCTATTTGATCAACATTTAGTACCTCGCACGCAATTTTCATCGTTTTCGACCAATGTCCGTAGTGTCATCAACTTGCCATTGTATACATTGTGCATTCAAAATCCCTGAATCCATTTTTGTTGAATAATATTAGTGACTAAATCCATTTTGAAATAATTTTGAACGGTTTTTGATATCCCTGAAAAATTGAATTGGGGTAAAGATATAAACATTTCCATAATATTTTTTATACATTTTAATATCATTGTTACGCCAAAACACTAAATCTCAAAGTGATATAAATGCGTCAATTTTTCCGCCTATCCGATTTTATATGAAATTTGTAGAAATTATTTTTAAGATAAAAAAAGAATGCAAACATTCGAATATAGATTTTTTTATCCAACTGACTAGGTAACCCCTTAAGAGGGGTAGTTTTTTATATTTATTATGTATTAGGTAACTTCAATGAGTTAAAGTGACTAAATTTGAACTAATGAGACGTTTTGACATCCACAAAACAGCAAACTTTATTATACATAAATAGGACAGATTACTTATGCTATACTGAACACCTTTACCATTCTGGAAGGACATCTGTCGGCGCGTAAGGATCATCAAAACCATCAGAAGATCGCAGCACTTAGGCCACATTGTGGTTCCTCCCTTAGGAATTTAGCCTATCTGACATTACGCCATTCCGCCTCTTTGCTGGAGCACGTTAAGAGCACCCTATCGAGTTCATAGTTCATTAAATTTCACATGGGTGTCCTTTAATTTGTTTTACTGTTGCCTCTGCATTGCGCATGGCCTTAGACCCAACAAACAGAAATGTTGTTTGTAAGAGCTATTTACAGAGCTTTCAACATTCACAAATGCTTAGCGATTTTCCTTTACTGCCCCTATCGTTATTTTATAGTTTGGTAGGGTATGAGCATTTATCCTTCTGCGTATATCATTAGCCTCAATAGCTATTCCTGTCAGGTCGGTTTGTAACGTGTTGGCACGTACAAGGGCGTAGCCAGGGGCGATGGGGGCGATCGCCCCCCCCCTCCAATGGTCAAGTAAAACCAAAATAGTCGGGGGATTGCGCTTGCCGTTGCCTCCAATGACCTTTTTTTTGCTTTTTTGTTTAATCTGCATTGGACCTCCCCTGGACCGACCCGGCGGAGCAGACGTCATACGTAATGTATTCCCCTACAATGCCGGCCGCCGACAATCGCTGAGATACAAGACGCGGCAACGAGAGTGCATTAGTGGGTGGAGCGTAGAGTGGACCTTTGTTTATGTTCGGTGCTACAGCATTAGATTAGTTCATTTGCAGATCGTTCGTAAGTGGTGGATGTAGGGTAAGGTTGCCCAATTTGGAACACTTTTTGATTTTATTTTTTTACTTGAATACGAAAGGAATTATTAATATCTGTTGTATTTATATTATTGTAATACTCTTACTCATTTCCTAAAAAAATTATTATAAAATGTCATAAATGAATACAAACATTTTATTTAAGAAAAACAAAAGCATGTGCAAAAGTCCAATTTAGGATACCGGTTTCTCAAATTGGACCATGCATGTCCTTATTTGGACCTCTTAGAACATTATCTTAAAAAGAACATCAAAATGTAAAATTAACAAGATAAAACTCTGAACAGTATATTATGATTTATGTCAAAATTCTACAGTCATTGCAAAAATATTGTTCGTTGTTGTAACGTGGCTCCAAGATCTACATTTCATATACACCGGATCATTTCTTCAACAATTTCCTCTTCACATATTGCACAGTACCAGCTATTTCGTATGCTAGTTTGCGAATATCCGTAATTGTCATCCCAAACATCAGTTCTTCAAAAGTTAAAATGTGTTGGAATAGCTCACTTTCAATTTCTTGTGAGAACACAGTAGACCGTCCCATATTTTTAACTTCATCATTAGCACGCTTGTTTTTGTTTTCAATGTGTCGTTTCAGAGTAGCTTTGGGAATTCCAAACTCACGGCAACACTTATTGAATCCATAATCACCACTGCGAAAAGCTGCCAGGGCATGTTCCAAATTTCCTTTACTCTACGTACTATATTTTCCACGTTGGGACATCCTGCGTGACAAAAAGCAATACAAAATTAGACCGTTTCTTAAATTGGACCGTTCAATTTGAGTGACTTATAGAAGTCCAATTTAGGCAACTGAGCTCCAGACAGACAATCTGTACTAATACACTTACAAGAGTGGGAATTATTTAAATGTTATGGTATAAAGAACAACTTACATATTAAAATCGACTACGTATAAATAATAGTATAGCATTTACCCACCTGTTAGCTTTGTAGTCCTTACGGAAAGTATTGTAAATATAGTATTAGATCACTTAAATAATAAAATAACGTGAAAACGCCGTCGCCACGTGCACAAATCTAATAATGACTGAGAATAAGTAGTTTGCCTTACAATGGCGAGATGGCGCTAAGTGTTCTTTATCAGTATTGAAATCAAGCGGACCAATTTAGGAGCTGGTCCAATTTATGCAACTTTACCCTACTCGGTTTAGCACAAGGCACAACAGTAGAATTGCGTAATCATAAGTGCATGTTCTTTTAAGTTAAGCTATTGTTTATTTAAACAAATTGCCAAAAATCGCAAAAAAAATTGTTTTGATCGAAAATTTTAACGTAAAACAAAATCTGCTCAATGAATTTTAATGTTACATTGAGAATTTATAGCTCTCAGCTAACTTAACAAAAAACGCTTTGCGGATTTGCAAAATATTGCTTAATTTTTTTGTAAATTAATTTTTTAAAGTGAAACTTTGAGGTCTTATTGCAAAAGTACGCCATAATATATCGTAATTTGGCCTCGGTGAACATTGCAATTAGCATAATGTATAATTTCATAAAAAAATGATTTTTTAACGTTTTGTCAAAAAAAAAACAATTTTGCAATTTAAACAATTGCAAATATCTCGACCATTTTTTAATATATTTTTTTTAAACCAGTGACATTTTAATCGTGGTAAAAAAACACACATTAAAAAAAAGTGACTACCTTTCTCGGAAGCCAAGTTAGCATGTTTTGACGCTTTTTGAAATTACAGCCAAATTTCAGAATATTTCAACCTGAAAAAATTACCATATGTTCTTTAAGTATTATGTTATACAGTGACCAAAACGTTTTTGAGATATCTTGTATAGTTTTGAAAAAAAAAATTCAAGACACTGACATTTTCCAAGCTAGCGCTGGTTTTGCGCTCTCATCTCCTGCCCCACCACTGGTCATTCGACGGCAGATCAGCTGTATGGGCTACATATGGGCTACATGAATTTTTTTTGTAAAACTATACAAGATATTTCAAAAACGTTTTGGTCACTGTATAACATAATACTTAAAGAACATATGGTAATTTTTTCAAGTTGAAATATTTTGATTAATTATTACGTCCACATGCTATCTTCGCTTCCGAGAAAGGTAGTCACTTTTTTTTAATGTGTGTTTTTTACGACAATTAAAATGCCACTGGTTTGAAAAAAAATATATTAAAAAATGGTCGAGATATTTGCAATTGTTTAAATTGCAAAATAGTTTTTTTCTTGACAAAACGTTAAAAATTAAAAAATAATTTTTTTTTATTAAAGTATACATTATGCTAATTGCAATATGTTCACCGAGGCCAAATTACGATATATTATGGCGTACTTTTGCAATAAGACCTCTAAGTTTCACTTTAAAAAATTAATTTACAAAAAAACTAAGCAATATTTTGCAAATCCGCAAAGCGTTTTTTGTTAAGTTAGTTGAGAGCTATAAATTCTCAATGTAACATCAAAATTCATTGAGCAGATTTTGTTTTACGTTACTCTAGAGATTTTCAATCTAAAATTATTTTTTTGCGATTTTTGGCAAATAGTTTATAATAAACAATAAAATAATTGATTTGCAAAATAGCCTATCTTGTAGGAAATTTGATGACGAAAAAGTTGGTGGCCGTAAAAGTTGCCTACAAGCTCTATAAGCAAAGATATAAGCAAAATACCAAAAAAAAATAGCTATTTTTTTATAAACTCTTACATAAACAAATGTTCCCGACTTTTAATCGCATCAAAACTATTTTTCCCGTATTCCTGGGGAAATTCTGCATAGGGATCAATTTTTTTTTCTTCCAAAAAACATGCAGTCAAATTGTATTTTTTTTTTTGAGCTTCGGGACATGGACTATTTTCAATGCCTTAGTCGGTTTGTATGCGTGATTTATAATCACTCATTTCATTATTAGTTCGTTAGACTATCGAAGGTATTCATTCTAAGTTCTCAGAATATGACGTTAATATTGTACGTTATTTTGAACGTCTGTCTTGGAAGTTAAGAAAGAATAAAAGCACTAATTGTTGTCGCCTATTACACGAGCTCGTTCGTGTCATTTTATCTCTAACTGCGTCGCGTTAGCGCCGTTCGAAACTCGGCGCTGCGAAAGAAAATCAAATTAAAAAGCAATTTTCTTAGAGCGGAAGGCCGACGCGAGAGCAACAAGAGACTTGCACAAATTTCTCCCGGCCTCCCCTTATTAAAATACGTCCCGACACTCGACTGCTCGCTGACCCGCGCGCTTTTTGTTTCCAACTGCACAGGAAAAACTACTTTCCCGTCGAAATCTGCATTAAGTGGTCAATTTCGTCGAGTACGAAAGGCGGGCGTTTGTCGTCTCGGAATGTGGGTCATGCCAGGGACAATAGACGTTTTCGTAGTTTGTTTAGATTATTTATTTTGTTTTTATTTTCCTTTGCATAGGTACTTACTACATAGGTAAAATAGTATATTCAAAAACAAGTTATAGAGTATGCCATTTCAAACGTGTTTTCTATTACAAGATTTTTGAAATCATAAAAAACTTCTGAACTCATAAACTTCAAACGCAAAGCCAGAAATAAATCTCATACCTTTCAAGTTTGTCTTATGTAGTGGTCAGACGTAACAATAGGAACCAAACCAAGGTACTTGATATATCCCGCTAATATGCGCTTAACCGTCTTCTCATTGGTCAAAATTCTCGTACGGAATATATTCCGTATGAGTGTGTTGGAATGTAATTAATTTTAATACCTATAGTTTTTCGTTAAGGAAAATATAAGCTGCATTATGTACCTAGTCGTGCCATAAGTTCTGTCCCTCATATTGCAGTGCATCTGCAACGTTGTCAAATAACGTGCATAAACTTGTTTGCTTTACCGCGGCGTAAGGGAGAACCTAAACAGTTCGATATACATTAGTTTGATGCCAACAGTCGCACACTGAACATGGAGTGGGGTAAAAACGAGAATCGCATCGCCGTTATTGCTTTACACAAGTGCAATAAATCGCCAGTCGAGATTTTCAATATTTTGAAGCCATTGAAAATTACGAAGAAATTTATATAACGGACTATCCATCGATACAATGAGATGTCTTTTATCCATGACAGACCAAGAAGCGGTCGGCCGCGAAGCACAAGAACCAAAAAAAATGTTAAAGCGGTGGCCGAGAGAATTCACCGAAATCCTCTCCGTAAGCAGAAAATCATGGCACGTGAATTGAAAATTCCACCAAGAACTATGTATCGCATTATAAAACAGGACCTGAAGCTTACAGCTTACCGAAGATCTACTGGGCAGCGCTTAACACCGGCGTTAAAGCAGATAAGAGTAACTAGTGGTAAACACTTATTAGTGCGGCACGCAAATGGTGGACACCGACACATTCTCTTTACGGATGAGAAAAATTTTTACTGTGGAGGAAAAAATTTAATTGCCAAAATGATAGGGTATATGCTCACAGCTCTCGCGAAGCAGCTGAAAAAATTTCAAAGGTAGAAAGAGGGCATGGTCCGGCTGCAGTAATGGTGTGGTGGGGAGTTTCGTATGACGGCGTTACCAAATTGCATTTTTGTGAGCAAGGGGTGAAAACTCATTTAATTACCAAAGTGACATTTTGGAGAAGGTGGTAAAGCCATTAAACAATACTTTATTTGCTGGAAAACATTGGATATTCCAGCAAGACTCAGCACCGGCACACAAGGCTAAGTCCACACAACGCTGGCTGCGGAGACAAATGTGCCCGAATTTATTGCTGCTGTAGATTGGCCCTCGGCAAGCCCAAACCTAAATCCTTTAGATTATAGATTGTGGAGTGTTTTAGAGAAGAAAACTTGCAGTAAACCTCACTATCGACTCATTAAAAGCTGATTTGGTGAAGGTAGCCGCCTCTATATCGTTAGAAGTGGTGCGTGCTGCCATAGACGAATGGCCGGACCGTTTGAGAAGTGTGTAAAGGCCAAAGGTGGACATTTTGAATAACTCTTTTTGTACTTCTGTTATATAATAGAAAAGCAATAATTATTATTAATTTCTTTCGATTGTTTCATTTTTTGAATGAATTAGACAACTTTATATTAGGGACAGAAATTATGGCACGACTAGGTATAAGGTGTTAGAGAAAAGTATTTTACGCAAAATGAAAATAACTTGGTAAACTTGCGCTTTATCCGTATTCCTTGGAGAAAAACTCTGCTTAAGGATTCACTGTTTTCACATTCTTTTATATTGAATCTAAAAAAACAATAGGGTATATATCTAAAATGTGATGTTTGAGTTCCTTTACCTCAAAATAAAGACATCCAAAAAAAACCGTCACCAAATCTGGCTATGAACGAGAGAGATAGCAATAGCGGTCATGTCGAAGCTTTTTGGTTATGTCAAATTTTTGACAGATGTCTGTCACAATTGTAAAATAAATAACGACTGTCACATAGGTTAACAGCTTTGACAATTAAATAAAGTTATAAATTTAAGATAGCAGAAATACGTAATTTTCTATGTGGCCAACTTTGATGACGCTTTTCTTTTTGGATGGCTCGATACTAGACTAATAGACCATACACCTCAGCACTGTATTTGACTTGTTTTGAAAACTTACCTTTCAACCCGCTCAACCCCACGGCCTATAGACTATGTGCAAGTAGGCGGGACTACCGTTCGTGGAACAGCAGCGCTCACTTTGGCAATGTCTCGAATCATTGCAATGCGTTTTTCGCATGTGGCAACATTGAAAGTTTAGATATTTGGATGTTTACTGTTTACATGTTTGTATGAACAATGTTCACAATCAGGAAAGTAGTTGTTTTAGTTAATATGAAATATGTGACGTAGCGATTTCGTTTCGTATTCAATCGCCGCAGCAGGAACGAACAAAATATAACTTCGCGAGGTTAGGTTCGATATATTTGTTTATGCTTGAACATTATTCAGTTATGATGTCAATGAACTGTAAAAGCAAAAGTGGAAGTTAATGCTGTGTCGCAGGATGTACGAACAATCGTCGTAACTCTCCAGGAACAAAATTTTATCGTTTTCCTGCTTCTCAATATAAAATTGAGCAGCGGAGCAGATGGATAAAAGCTGTAAAAAGAAATGCGTAAGCCTTATGAAATGTATTTGCATTAGTGCTGTAATAGAAATGTACCCTGGTAAACATATTCTGCAATATTTGCACAATAATTATTGCATAATTTAATTGTGCGGTTGCTTAATTATTGTGACAAGTTGCATCTGCAACTTTGTATAATCACCGGAGCGGCTTTAAATTATAATTATTTTTCTGCAATATGATTGCTCATTGTTTGTCTAATATTTTAGCAAACTGATTGCCACGAATGTTTATCTGGGTATGTAAAAACTGGAATATCATTTATGCTTAATGAACTTTTACAAAATTATGTTTATTGATATTTAACTTTATTTCAGGCTCAATTGGACTCCATGGCAACCATCAGCAAATACGCAGCAAACATTTTATTGGCAGTAATTTCTATTTTATTTATAAAATTATTTTATAAAATCTACAGTATACAATTATTGTCTAATACAATAGTGGCTTGGTGTTAAAATACGAAAAAGGTTTATATAACTATAAAAAATATATAAAATTCGTAAATAACTGTAAAAAATGTATGTCTATTAAAAGTATATTAAAAATATTAATAAATGTGTAACGTCATTTTCGTCAATTATTACAATAAATACTCCCACATTTGCAACAATACTCCGACATAAAACATTTGCCAGAATCATATTTTTTGTATGGGCAGCAAGAATTGGCAAGTAATTAGCAAAGTCTTTTTTAATTTAGGAACTATTTCGACAAGAAATGGTTCATCCCGATGAACTACAACTGTCAAACTGCTTGTTGGAGAGTAAACAAATAGATCACAAATTGTTGTTCCCGACCAAGAAGACTAGAACTAAGGAAACCGAACTCGTTTGGTATCTAAGGATCAAATCTGTCCGCCTCCAGGAGGCGCTGTATACAGTAATGTACTCGATGTCACGTGATGAGCAGCGGTCCACATGTGAATGTTTATCATAGAAAATCAAGCTATGGTTTTATATGACGTTTATCATTAAGCTGTCAATGCGGGTGCTTACATGCCGTTTGGCTTTAACAAAAATACATACAAAAATAAATATTGTTCAAAAGTACTGTGTTGCATTATATGATATAAGAAGCGGTACGAATAACCGAACATTATTTCAAATTACTGATGTATATATGAAACGAAATATTTTCCTTTGTTGTATTATTAACGTTGAAACACGTAACATGAAATATTTTGAGTACATTTTCATATTGATCATTGCGAAAATGTGTAATTGCATAGACATTACTTGTGTAGATTCAATATAATATTCAATAACAACAAATTAACGAAAAATATCGAGCGTCTGTCAACTGTATTCGCACCACGGACACAGAATACCTACCCATGGGTAGATATTCTGTGCCACGGACATTCACACGGACTCTGACCTCTAACGCTCACAGATTAGTACAGAACCACGGTATACGTATAGATATATGTTTGTATACCGTGGCAACCGTGGTATACAACTGTTTACAGCGCCTCTGGAGGCGGACATATTCGAGCCCGTCGCGTTATACAACGAAAAGCCGCAGTTCGGTCTCCTTAGTTCTAGTCTTCTTGTTTCCAACACATCTATTTGTACAACAACCAACATTTGAACAAATTGAACTTGTTTTTTAAACTAACAAACAGTTTTATTGATATTTTGACATCAATTAACCGTACGTAAATATGCATTGCAATATTTACCAGGCGTGGCGCACGGTGGCGCCACGAATCGATGTGCACACTTTGCTGTATTTTGTTAGTCTGTCATTAACTGTCACTAATTTCATTTAATAAATAATTAGCACAATATTAAACCATGAGCTTCGATAATATAATATATAACGTGCACA
Source organism: Aromia moschata (assembly GCA_029963805.1). NCBI lineage: Eukaryota > Metazoa > Arthropoda > Insecta > Coleoptera > Cerambycidae > Aromia > Aromia moschata. The sequence continues at coordinate 105,818 of JAPWTK010000427.1, forward strand.
ATTAATTTGTGATATCAAATATATCAGTCTGGCAAAAGTTAGCAATGTTAAACTGGTCTTGGAAATGTTTACTGACTAAAGAATTGAGAGTAATAATATCGCTTATTTTTTTTTATATTTATTGCTCACTTTAGCCATCAGTTGTTGATTGTTGTATAGGGAACAACATCTATATCGTAAAATGTTTCATTTCAACTTTTATTATCACTTTTAATCCACATTTAATGCCTTAATTCCGGTACAATGGTAATGGTAAAAAGTAGTCCATGTTAAAATGTCATTTACTGAAAAATGATTTCATTAGTTTATTCAACTATTAGTAGCAGATGGCGGAATTTAAAATTCTCGTATTTTCTTAAGGAAACATAGAACTCACACAATGGCACACCCCGGAAAATTTTTCAAAAGAGTTTCAAAATATTTGCGAAATATTTTTCTCTAAATCATCATGTAAATATAAATACTTATTTTTCCCATGTCTTTTTCGCAATTTCGTGATCTGCTTAAGTTATGGAATTTTAAATTTTTAATTTACCTATACCAGCATTTCCAAAAACCTCAAGAAAAATGAAAATTTTGCAAAAACTATGAGAATAAAAAGTTTTTATATGCACATGGTAATTATTGAAACATATATATATTTCACAAATATTTTATAGTTCGTTTCCAATATTTTCTGGGGGTCCGTCAGATTTATGGTTGAGAAAGTTTCATTTGAAGTTTTTTGTTATCCTAGTTTTTCCATTTGGGCCTAATAATAACTCACTAAAATCTGACGTGGGTCAAATGATTTTACCAACGGTAAAAATATTGTTTTCGTAGGCACTGCGCGCCCCTATTAAGGGATTGCCCCTGATATCGTTTTAGAAAACGAATTTTTGGCAATTTGGGAATTTAATTGCAATATCATTAATCCTACGGGTAATAAAAACATTTAATAAGAAACAGCATAATCCTAATATGTACTGAATGTAAAGAAAAAATTCTAAAAGATCGTTTTAAGGTGCTAAAATGTTACAGTTTTTTTAAAAATTGTTGTCATTTTATTTTTTTTTGCAACAATGCCATTTTTTAAGCCCAGTAGTAACCGCTTAAAAATGATTTCATTGTTAAGAAAGGACAATTAGGTTAATTTCTTCTAGTGTGCCTCTATGAAACTACGCCCTCTGGAGTGCCGAAATGACTCGACGTGTTCCGGTGGGTTTGACAAGATCAGCAACCACTAGATGTTGGTGGCACAGTATGCTTGAAGGTGGAAAAATGATGATGAAAATGAGTCCAAAATCGCTTTACGCAGGCTGGTTCTAGATTAAAAATATATTCAAATATATAAAATTTAAAAACGTAGCTAATCCCTTTCGCGTATTATCCACATTTTTGGATTTTAACCCTTTGCAATACAGTAAGTCGTATACATCAACTTTTTCTTCGAGCACTTAGCACTTTTAGAAATAAAACTATCGTAAATAAGTTTATTATATCTTGTAAATACAGTTCTTTAATTAAAAAACTTGCTCGACAATATTCCATTATTAAAAATTTAAATTAATTTGTTAAAAAACACTTGGAAATTATCAAAATCCAAAAATATATTTTCTCATACAAACATAAATTTTCGACTTATTTTTTAAGAAAGTGTAAAAGCTCATAATAAATCTCGCTTTGAATTTAGTCAAATTTAAAATGTTATTTTAAAATCATAAATTATTTTTATTTGAAAAACTGAATATTTTAAACCACTTTTAACTTACCCCAGGGTTAACGACGAGGACGTAGTGGTGATATAACCCCTGTTTTTTTTTTGTATTCTTTGGATATTTTCAATTTCTTTTGTATTTTTTATGTTTTGTATTTTTTGTATGTTTTTGATTTATTTTGTATTTTTTCTGTTTTGTATTTTTAAGTATTCAAATATATTACACGTTCAAATAAGTAATAAGACAATAATAAATTAAATTAGAGATGTAAGGATGAAAATTCAGTAAATGCTTTTTGCAATCTTGGTCCATAAGAATCACCATGAACATTATTTATTTTATAGGATTCCCAGGTTTTTAAAAATTTGATATGAACAGCTTCGCCACTTTGTTCTGACCAAAACCCTAAACCGATATCATTTTCTATATATTGCAAACTTTCCTTTACATGTGCAAGAATCACATGAATTTTCAGTCTCCGAAAGATTTTCAATGCTTGAAAATTTTCTATATATTGCAAACTTCAAATTTTTTCAAGCATTGAAAAACTTTCGGACACTTTAAAAATTCATGTGATTCTTGCACATGTAAAGGAAACTTTGCAAAACAGAAAATGGTTTCGGTTTAGGATTTTGGTCAGAACAAAGTGGCGAAGCAGTTCATCGCAAATTTTTAAAAACCTGGGATTCCTATAAAATAAATAATGTTCATGATGAATCTTATGGATCAAGATTGCAAAAACCAGTTACTGAATTTTCGTCCTTGCACCTCTAATTTAACTTATTATTGTCTCATTACTTATTTGACCGTGTAATATTTTTGAATACTTAAAAATACAAAACAGAAAAAAATACAAAAAAAAAATAAAAACAAAATATAATAGACTTAAAAAATGGGGTTATATCACCACTGCGTCCTCGTCGTTAACCCTGAAGTAAGCTAAAAGTGGTTTAAAATATTCAATTTTTTTCAAATAATAATAATTTAGACAATTACTGATTCCAAAGTTTTAACTATGTATAACGCACGCACTCATATCTAAATTTTCCCATTTTATCATCCGCTCTGGTCTGGATAATGCACACTAAACACGGTACGTGGCTAATCTGGAGTGGAACTACTGAGCTCTATATGCAAACGCATCGTCGCCGCGCGCAGGTAATTTAGACGTGATCTCTATATCTGCTATATCCCCAGGGAGCGCTCTATTCGGAACGATATGATGTCCAACGGTCTATGCGTCTCGACGTTTAATCCTCGTCCGCATTATCTTGTTTACCTAATTATGGTCTGGCCATCCCATGCCAGCTCATCGTTAATTACTGCCCGGTGAGAGCGACAGAAAGGGGATTTGCCCTAATGAAGGGGGGAAAACGGCGCAACATACATTGTAAAGAATTGTAAAATAAAGAGAGAATTACATATTAACGCTTTGTGAAACCGATGCCTAAGCAATCATTACTTCCATATCCAATTTTTCCACTTTTAATTGGTGTGGAACGCACTTGGTGGACTCGATTGGTAACTCACTAAACACATTAGGTTATATTCTTGAAAGTAGCAGGATATGCTAGTGTGGATGTGACGGGAATAAAGATTACATTTAAAAAATATTGCATAGTGGTATATTATGTACCACGTGTTTAAAGAAATTTACTCCCGAAATGTGAATAAGACAATTCATTAAGTGAGATAGACGCAGACGTTATTGTGACGTTACACAAATCAGAGAGAACCCTTGGCTTTGGCTGTGTGGGGTCTCAGTGTTCATTGAAATAGGAAGGGTACACAATTCTAGGTAAATTAACATACCGACAATATTTCTTGTTTGAAATGTTTCGTTTTATACTTTTTATCTTTTACATAACATGGATATACTTATTTGTCCATTTTTATGTTTGGGTTGAATGGTGAATGAATTAAATCTTTGGCCCTTTTAAGCTCTGATATTTTTGTATGTTTTTGAAAACGTTGGCATTTATTTTGTCCTTTTTGACGTATTTCGTTTCTTTGGCCTTTCTTACTCTTGTGACCTTTCCTCTAATTTTAGCCTTTTTCTTTTTTTGACATGCAGTATTATCTTTTAACCTCTGACATCTTTAAATTTTTTTTTTTTTTTTTTTATTTTAGAATTTTTGACCTCTGTCATCCTGACGTGGATCCCAACATCATACTTTAGGGAATGATTATATTATTGGACGAAGATGATTATCAAGTAAAGGGCTATTATATCAAAAAACTTCAAATGAAATTTACGAAAAAAAGAATTCAAAAAATGTATGTCCCACCAGAAGATCTTAGAAAGAGCTTGCAAGTTTTTTATATATTTTTTCACAATTACCAATTGAATCCGAAAAGATTTATTTTTGTGTTTTTTACAAAATTTTCATTTTGGGTAAATATACAGTTATTTGTAAAATCTCAAAATGGGATGAACTAACAATTTCATAACGTTTACAGTTCTCGATATTTCGAAAAATTACAAATATAAAAAGGTTAAATGGTTATAGAAAAATATTTCGCAAATATTTTGCAAACCGTATCCAAGATCTTCGTGTGATCTTGAACTCGTGTGACCTCGTTTTTTGAATTTGTTTTCATAAATTACGTACGATGATTTTTTTCTTCCATTTGGGTCTAGTAATAACCCGCTAAGTATTACGCCCTAAAATATGATGTAAGTCCTATGCACCGTTATAAAAACACGAAAACCTCAAATGCGACAAACGGCCACTGTCACAAACAAATAATTGTTTTCCAGATTCTACTTGAACAGAAATGAGCCGAACCCAATTTATGGTTTTGTCTACTGCACATTTGGCGGCCGGGAGTAGATACATATTTGCAGAGATATGAAAAAAAAATACAGCGGTTCGAGTCTGGAAAAACCGTTTTTGGGTACCCTGTATTTAAAATAAATTCGATATCAAATGTTCTATTTATTGTGTTACATTTTACCAATTTCAAATCGACATAACTTGTTTAGTTCAAATAAAATGCCCTGTATTTCTTCGGCTATTTTGATGATTAACTTATTGTATAATAAGTTGACTAACTGTAAGTTCTCTTTTTGATTATTTGCACATTATTGGAGTCAAAGTTACAAATTTCGGAGAGAGAGAGAAATAATGGCTATTACTGATTTTTTTTGCATAATAAGTTCTTTTTTAAAGTGATTTATTTATTGTTTATTATTTTTAAGTAGTAGTTTTGTGTTAAGATAGCCAAATTAAATTAAAACCATTTTTTGTATTAACAAAACAAAGTTTACTAAAAAACAGTTGAAAAACAATGAGTGATTTTTTTTGGAACTTGGAAAATAATCCAGACAGTACCTTTTATTCGATTACGAATATCAATAATCTTCAAAATGGCAGACTTTATACTGCTTTAAAGCGTTTTAAACGTTTTCAGATCACGGAAGTGAACCAAAAACTTCGAAATTATAAAATTTTTTGGATATCAAAATATTTCGCTCAAAATCGGCATATAGTCGTAAAATGTCATTAGGAACATAATTTCGTAGTGACATTTTTTGAAATATTAACAATGTAGGCCATTTTCTAAAGATTTGTTTATAAAACCACAAATTTGCCAGTTGCCGGATGTTAGCTGTCAACTTTGAATTGGTGCGTTTTAAGTTATTCTGGAAGCAGAAGTGATTGTCACCAAAAGTTTTTATCAAACTCTAATATTTAAAAAAAATCCCGTGTGGTTCCAACTTTATGGCGGACACTGTATATGTATTTATGTTAGTATGGCTTATTTTAGATCAAAATAACGGAAGTAATTTAATCCGTTTTCTGTTTAAGAAACTTATTAAACTTTATTTAAATATTATTATTTCAATCTTGGTTGTATTACAAAAGCAATGAATACTGGTTAATTAAATTTTGAAGTTTGCTGTTTCCATTCATGGTTAATTTGATGACTATTTTGAAGACGAATACTTGAAAATCGAAGAAAGTCGAAAATATCTCCGAAGTTTGTAACTTTAACCCCCATGATGTGCATATGAGCAAAAAGAGAACTGAAAGTTAGACAACTTGCGCCAAAACAAATACAAGATGTTCGGTTTGAGAAGAATATGGCTATACTACCCAAAAAAAGTTATGATGGCTTTTCCAGACCCTAAAATCTGTCAATTTTTTTAAAGAACATCAATACCTCCGAAACAGATGGATTTATGTATAGATTACGGTGCAGGTTTTAGACTTGTGATTGTTTTCGTACACCGGTTTTTTCTAGTGCGTTTAAAAATGAATGAGATTAATTTTGAGCAACGGTGTGTTATCAGGTTTTACTTCAGACTTGGACACAGCGCAACGGATACTTTTGCAAAACTTCAACACGCCTACGGAGATAGTGTTTTTTTAAGAGCCCAATTTTTTCGGGGGTTAAGGGCATTCGCAGAAGGAAGAGAGTCGATTGAAGAAGGACCACGCACCAAGATTGTGCGTTCAGATCATCAGTTGATGACAAGAATAATCGGTTAAATGTGAATCACACCACTGTTCATCAGATTTTGATTAACGAATCGGGGATGAGAAAAATCTGCCCAAAAATGGTTCCAAAAAAACTTAGCAGGAACAAAAGGACATCGGGAGATAAAAGTGTCTTGACTTTTTAAAATCGATTGAAAACGATCCCCATTTTATGGAATGTATCAATATTGGTGATGAGAGTTGGGTGTTTGAGTACCACCCAGAAGCCAAGCGCCAAAGCATGGAATTGCACACTTCAAGCTCTCCAAACCCGAAATAACAAGAATGAGCAAGTAGAAGATCAAATGAATGCTGATTTGCTTTTTTGGTAGCCAGGGAATTGTCTACAAAGAATTTATGCCTCCAGGCCAAACAGTAAATCAGCACTTTTACTTTCTTGAAAAACTTTGAAAAAGGCTCATGCGTGTGAGACCAAACATCAAGAACAACTGGATATTGCATCACGACAAAGCGCCTTGTCACATAGTCATTTCAGTAAATGAGTTTTTAACCAGTAAAAACATTCCTGTAGCTCCTCAGCCTCCTTATTCACCTGAGTTGAGTCCTTGTGACTTTTTTGTCTTCGCGATATTGAAAAATCACCTAAAGGGACGTCATTTTGGGACCATAGAAAACATTCAAACGACTGTAACCAACCAGCTGAATTCTATTCCAGTATATGAGTTCCATCACTACTATGAGGAATGGAAGAACCATCTCCAGCGCTGTGTGGCTTCCCAAGGAAGTTATTTTGAAAGAGACAATACTGAATTGTAATTATATTCAAATAAAAAAATAAAAATAAAACGTTGCTATATTGTAGAGACGGGCATTGTAGGGACGCATAGGACTGATATCCCTGGAACAGACATACTGAAAACATTACTGAAACTGGAAGTACTATGCAATAAAAACAGCCGCTACACGAATTTCCAGGTAAAAGCAACCGCAAAATCTGTACAATTTACATTCGCCAACATATCGTATTCCCTTAAAAAAGAATGATATGTAAAGCACCAGTCTATGGGGACGCTACCTTTGTTGGATTTCGTGTTGCTTCAGTGTATTCAAATGTGCGTTTGCTTATGATAATTACGAATATTTAAATCGACCGAATCCACCCGGCCGTAGGTACGACACGGTTTTTCCATTCGTCGAAGCCGGGAGCCGCGCATAATGTGTATAAATAGGGAAATTTGTGTTAGTAATAAGCAGCAAAAAGGGCCTTGGTGGCGCGCGAAAACTCCGGAGTTTTTCTTTTATTATCATCCGGATCCGGATGGCTTCGCCAGATGAGCAAGAAGCTCAACTTAAAATTATAGCGAGGGCCATAATCCAAGAGAGCTTTCTTAGCAAAAAAAAAATCTCTCGACATTAACAGCGTCTTACAATATACTTGTTACTAGTTTTTTTTTTGTTTGGTTGGATTAGGTCCAGGAGTAAATAACAACTATTCGATTTTTGCCAACGTTTCGGAGCTTTATTTTTCCGTATAGTGTTTCTCCTATAGTGTTTTGTCTTTATCTGTATACATTTACTATATATGTATATAGACAGTGCCGCCAATGTTTGTAACGTACCACCTTACATGACAACAATAACAACATTGATTGAGCCCTGATGAAGAAGAAATAAAGCTCCGAAACGTTGGCAAAAGTCGAATAGTTGTTATTTACTCCTAGACCTAATCCAACCAAACAAAAAAAAACTAATAGAGAAGAAGGTCGCTAAATTCCCCACAGATATACTTGTTACTGTTTTTTACTTATTGGTGTTAACTGTGGATCGTTAGCCAGTGGTTCGCATATTTTCTCGAAGGTAGCAGGCTGTATGCTAGTTTATCTCATTTTGATAACACAGGTACGCAAAATAAAAAAATATATATCTGTACCTGAGACCAGACTGTGTTTATTTTATGTTTTCGAACTCGTTGAACCCAAATACCTTAAAATTATTAACCAAAATAACTAAAAAATTTAAAATTAGCCAAATGAATCTAAAATATTCTGAAATGTCGTGATTTTAAGTTTAAATGAAAAACATATGTCTATCTGTTAACCTTTTTTGTGTACACAAATAAAAAAATATATATATATTTTTTTGAATCAGAATTTTAAAAAGTTGGAAAATAGTTAATTGTGGAATATCGACTTTAAACTTGAAATATAGGCGAAAGTGAAATTCTCAACAACTTTTCATAATAAAGTATTACTTGATTTTCAAAAATAAAGACATTTTTTCGTTTTTTAATTTTTAATCTCAAATTTGACATAACAAGATGGTTTGGGCTGTATATATCAGATTTGTTTTTTATTTTCATATGGTGCGTACCTTCTGGGAACCACTATATACTTGTTTGTTTTTTTTTTACAATATTATAAGTCACGCATTTTTGGTTTTAAATGTTTCCTAAATATATACATACCTTTTTTTTGCAGATAAACGGTACTTTACTCGGAACAGAAAACAAGCATCGTGTGTCCAACCTGAATTATCTACACTATGACAAAAAATTTATAAATCCCCAAGATTTTTTTCAATCCCCCTCCTTATGAGAATCAGGGCTGGGCTACGGGCTAATTTTGTAAGTTTTGCTAATAAACAAAAATCGTTAATGCTTATGCTGTTTCTGCTAATTTACAGTAATTTATGAGTTGATTTTTTACTAGGACCATTAGCGGTTGGTACTATTTCAGTTGTCCATATCTTGAAAACAACCCATGGGACCCACTTTACTTTTTAGGTGATGACTATACACCTCTTACAGAAAAGATTTATAGTGATAAAACCGTCAGCAGTTTTTGAAAATTTTTTTTCAAAAAAACTGCAGCACACCCTGGGATCTCAGTAACGCTCTGTGGAATATTTGCAGTATATTTTTTTCATAATCTAGAAACAAAAATAAGGAGAGGTTTTTCGATTTTTTACAAAACATTTTTTTTTCAAAAAGTTATGGCCATTTTAATTTTAATTTTATAGGAACATTTTGTTTCCCAAAATTAAAATGACTATACACCTCTTACAGAAAGGATTTATAGTGAAAAAAACCGTCAGCAAAGTTTGCGAAAAAAATTTTCAAAAAAACTGCAGCACCCTAGGATCTCAGTAACGCCCTGTGGAATATTTGCAGTATATATTTTTTCATAATCTAGAAACAAATATAAGATGTTTTTCGATTTGTTACAATTTTTTTTTTCAAAAAGTTATGGCTGCAGTTTTCTTGAAAATTTGTTCGCAAACTTTGCTGACGGTTTTTTTCATTATAAATTCTTTCTGTAAGAGAGTCATCACCTAAAAAGTGAAGTGAGCCTTATGCGTCGTTTTCAAGATATGGCTATCGGAAATATCACCAACCGCCACTGACTAGGACTAAGCCCTGGCTAGTCCAATTGGCTACAGCCCTGCAGAACAAAAAAAAACTGTAATCTCTAAAAATATTTACTCAAATCAAAACTAAACATAGCAAAAAATATTTACTAAAATAAAAATTTCTAAAAATTATAACGACGAAAAAAAAGAAAACGGAAATATAAAAAAACAGATTTAAAAAAAATGCAAGCACATTAGTATTAAATTCATATTTATTATATGAGAATAATGCCGCTCATCTTCACTCACCACCAGAAACCACAGATCAGGATTTCGACGTTATTATGTCACTTCAATGCATCATATCCGACGGTGGATGACAACGAACAATTGTACCGGCTTATGGCCTAGTCAGAAGAATACAACGTCGTTGATTTGGCAAAGGGGCGTAAGTGCCATTTTAGTAATTTGTCAGAAATGATGTTTAAAGAAAAGTGATCATGCATAAAACGCATTATTGCAGTAAGTGTGTATGATATTCTGTTGTTAATTACGTTTTGTTATAACTAGTTGTGTATATCTTTAGGCATTAATGATACATTTCCGAGAATAGGCGTCCATCACATTAAAAAAGGACTTTGTAAGACATACGCCTTTTTGTTAGATTTTATGTTTTTTATTCAAGGCACTTACGCCCAACCTGAATGATACTAATACACTGCATACAATTACTATATTTTAAAATTTTACCTTTTTAGGGCCCATTTCATAATGGTTTTACTGTGGACGTTAAATTAATGTGACATTAGAATATAGTTTTCGTCAATTTACAATAATCTGTTGAGTGTCATAATGTGACATAAATTATTTTTTATTAATTATTAATTAATTTTATTATTTTTTTATTATTTTTATTAATAATTTTATAAATTATTTATTGTCCACATTAACACCATTATGAAATTGACCCTTAATGAATTAAATCGATGAAATTAAATGTCTATTTTAGAGTAGAATTTATTTGAAAAGAAGAACTACAAAATTATGTTTTAATAGAAATCAAGCAAACAGCAAAATTAACAGAAAAATGACATATTTTTATTTAACAAAACGAAAAAGTGTGAACTACTTAACTATTTACTAATTATTCATTTTTTAATCATGAGGAAGATCCTTAAAATATTGTTGAAAAATTGTATTTCTCACAACGGGTGTAGGTCCTGTGCACAGGTAAACAAGATCTTTATATTTGTCCGCTGATAGTTTAATTGCGGCATTATTCAGTTTCGGTATTGGTTGAGTCATAATTACAAGGGCATTTCTCTTTAAAGACAACGTAGATATCATATTTGACAGCAAGGTGACTACTCTTTACAGAAATCTGCGTAAAATCATCTTTGCTAACCATTACTTCCTTAACTTTGGTCCAGTCAATGTCTACCCCTGAATCTAACTTTCTCACTGATCGGAGACGAATAAGGATTTTCGCCCTTTTGCTAGATTTTTATTTGGTTTATATGTCGCTTACGGCTTTAGATAGTTTCATATTACACAGAAACGTTATGCAATGGAGTTGCGCCCGTTTGCCAGATCATAGGTAGACACATGTAGATTAAATTGGCGATTTAAAGTGGAATTTGGCAATTATGTCGCTTACGCCCCTTTGCTAGATCAGCGACGACAACAGTGAGGCGTTAAGAATTGCCCTCTAGTGTGGCTAGAATAGTTATTTCCCTCAAGCAGTAACTGTATTAAACTCATAAAGGAAAACTGTAAGTATCGTTTTATAAAGTAATTATTTTTATTTATTAGTTAATATAATGACGATGTCATTTTAAAAACGTAAAATTCGGTTTAAAGTTTTATCTGTACAGATATTAATGAAACTTGAAAGCTGACCTACATTACAAAAGTCAGCCTTAACGACACATTTTCATAAACTATCTCAGTCAGTAGATTTTTATACCTCTACGGACGCCTTTACGTCAACATTAAAGCTTATATTGAAATATGTTCCCAACGGGGAATCTGACCCGTCCAGGGCCGGAGTAGTGTCAAGAAGAAAGATAACAACTTACGACACTAAATTTAAAACGCTAGCAAGTAAGATATGTCTAAATAATAAATATGACGATAATAAATCAAACTTGGGAATTACTAGGTTTGGCATTTTTAGTTAGAAGGCATGCGTTTTTGGAACTTCTCTTTTGGATACTCTCTGATTCTCACTATTTATAGTCTTTATTCAAGCCTTGCTTCTACTCGAAAGAGCTGTTTATAAACTAAATAAATTTATTGTTGATAGAAGTGTGATGATTTTTCTAATAAATAGATAACACTTAAATATTGAATAAACTTAAAATTTACCTAATACTAGTCCATATATCGCTGCCTGAGTTCAATAGTGACACTACGTCCTACCTCATTGAGTTCAATAGTGACACTATCCCGAATTTTCGATCATAGTATCCCCAGGACTATCAAGTGTTTTCTTATTTCAATAGTGGCACTATGCGCCACAATAACGGTTAAATCCTAATATAATGGAATAGATGAAAAAAATCTCAAAATGACTGCGGAACACAAATTTTGATATCCTAGTGGATTTGGAATTTATTACGACGAAAAATAACAACAGGAACTTAAGCCAAAGTTCATAGACAACTTTAAACTCTTTTTTTATCTCAAAACAATGTTTTTCGTATAGTGCCAATTTTGAACTCGAGGGAGCAGGACGTAGTGTCACTATTGAACTCAGGCAGCGATATAGAGTATCAATTTTTTACGCAATAAATACTAGTCCAAAATTTGTAATAATAAGCCAGTGATCCTGTAAAATATTCTTTATGAAACTATATAGGTTAACTACTAAGATGGAATTTATAAGAATTACATTTGAAATAAAAGTATTTTCTCTTCATATAAGTAAGTTTAAGATCCAATAATTGCCGTAAAAGTAATAGTCCTGCAAATGTACAATAAATATATAGGTACCGTTTGTGTAAAGCTGACATCGGCCGGTTGTGAAAAAGGACAAATTCTACATTTCTCGTTCTAACGACTAGCGCAGGAGGTGAGAGGGCCGGTCTTATTCCCTCACTACCTTCAATGCGTATGCGATTGCTTCTTATCTGTCGTCTCACTATGTTTACAAGATATGCCAGGTTTACCTATAATTATTTTGTTTATAGCAAAGTTTTATTTTAGCAAGAGTTTCATTTATATTCAGTTCTTCTTTAGGAATCCGTTGATTTTCGTTCTTACAAGCAACTGAAATTTTGTAAAATTATTGAAAAATTGTTTTATCCACACTCGTTTCATAAAGTAGCTTTATTTACTATAATTTGAACTATGTAAAGTGGCATTTTATCCACTAGTGAAATCAATTAAAAAAAAATAAACAAACCATAAGATAGAAACCAACCTACCTACTAAGTTGAAACGAATTTTCAAAACTTCTCGACTTGACATTGAGATAATATTTACCCTGATTGTGGATAAAACGTTATATTGCATTCGTGTTTCAGTTGTCTTTTATCTACTCAAGAAAATTAATGCTCAAAACTTCATTATCTCGTTTCTTGGATAAAACACCTTATAAAACATATACAATAGATAACTATTATGGTATCTTTTGATCCGTCCGCACCGATTTTGAAAAAACGCACTATTTTAGACCTAGATATCAAATGGTTCCTAAATGGTAGGATAATTGCGTCAAACTAGTTTTCGCATTAATTTCTTTCTAGACTTTTTGTTACCTTGAAATAATTAATACAGGATGAGTTTTTAGTGCGGATTCAGCAATAGAACCGTTTATTTCATGAGAAATACCAGAGTGTATTATTTGCACGTTTTTTTGACACTTTTTTAAAATATTGACAGATCTGTAGGAAGTTCATATACTTCTCTGCGTCGTCTAATTTTCTTATTTTAAATTATGCGTCTGATATATTCTTACAAAGGAATGACACAATATTTAGTTGAAAACATGTACCATAGCTATACTTACAACTAGACCCAGACGTTTCGGAGATATTTATGTAGTGAGCTTTTAAAAAATTTACAAATATTTTGGTCTGGAAAGACCATAATATATTTTTTAGATAATAGGCCCCCATTTTATTTTTGGCATGGCGTAAAAACATAAGATGCTCCATACTCAAGTCAAATTAGTTCGAAAATGTTATCCCAAGTTTTCAGTCTATTGTGTCATTTTGTAAACGTCAAATTGAGATATCTTGAGATATTTGCACTAAGCAAATGTGCAATTATTTAGTGGAATACTATTTTTAGATAATGTTTAGCATTAGTTGTTTTTAGTTCTGTATTATTTTTTTATTAATTTTTTTCTCATATGCATGTCATGAGGGTTGTATGTCATGAGGTTGACTTTTTTTAAGAGTTACTATCAAACTAACCATGTATGTAAACGTTGGCCTAGGTGACGCAGCGGCTAGATCCGGCCCAGGATCCATCAAATTCGGATCCTTCTCATTATCCGTAGGCGCCCTTCCTACACGCCTTCCATTTTTTATTTCGTATCGAAAATTCCCCGCAGAATTTTCCAGTACTACGTTTTACGGGCAGGATATTTAGCATTTATCTTCGTTCATGTAAATGTCGCTCTATAAAACGCCGCTTTTTATAGTAATTTGTAGTCCCCCAGGCGTGTCGCGGGCTCCGTTTTGAATATTCACGACGCCTTTTTCCCTTTTTAATGCGCGAATCTCTACGACGACGGCGCCCGTAAAATATGCATCCCGCCAACTTTCACCGAAAAGGGTGGGAAGTTGACAGGAAGGTCGAAAAACTATTTAATTTTTTTTACGTGATAAGTTTCATAACGTTTTTTTCAAGAGCATCAATTCCTGTGCTGCAATAAAATCAGAGAAAATAATATACATATTGGCTGGTATACCTAAGTAAAATAAGTAAAAAAATTTTGTAAGTAGGGGAAGGTGGTATATACAGGGCGTTTTTTTTCTTTCTTCATATAAGACCATATCTTTTTAATAGGAGCTTTGATTTTTTTTGCTTGATCGATATTAGTATTATCTACTCAAATTTTAAGTTATTGATTGCGAATTATTTCTAGTTTATTTTTAAAAAAAACAAACACGTCCCTGTATATACCACTCATCCCAGAATGAACCACCCGATGGTATATAAGGGGACATTTCAAGAGTAATAACAGTAAATTATTACTAAAAGGAGAGTAATTATTATAAACTGTACTTTATATGATAACATGTTAATATAGTTATTATACATTTTATGGCATGAAATTAAAATTAAATTTGAGTTGTTTTGCTGCTCTCTCCGTTCCTCCGACTACCTGACTTTTGGGAAGTTTACAAATGACATCACTTTCATCAATGACATCTTCGTCCTTCACTTCTGGAAATATAAAATAAGAATGCGATGTTTTCCTAAAGAAGTTAATGGAGTATTTGTTCATTTCTATTTTATCAATTTGACCTACGTAATGCTTTATACTTTTTTTAAGTGGATATTGGACGAGTACGAAATCAGATGTTCTTGGTTTTGGAGGAATATGTTCCTCATATTCAGAATCTGTTTTCTCATCGAGTGAATCATCATCAACAATTTCGTCAACGCTACTTGGACTCGTTGATTCTTCTACAATCTTCCTTTTCACAGTGCGCGCTTTCCTCCATTTTTGTTGTTTAGATTTAATACTTTTCATTTTTTCTTCCTCTCTCTTCCGCCTTTTTTCCATGTTTGGTGAGTCAGTTAAAACAGTAGATTGTTTTTTTGTCCTTTTATTTTATGTGCTAACTCTATTTTGACATTTCACATGCGGCCTTACCTCTTCTGGAGAAAAAGTAGTTTTTTAGGTTGATTCTGTTGTGTGGGTTCGATTGATGTGTTACCATAATCTGTTTGTAGATCCCGATTAATCGTATTATCAGGAGTTATCTCTAGCTGTTCGAATATTTCCGCACCTGATAATTGTTCTTCATTTTTATCATTAGGTGTTGACTAATCCGTCGAATAACTCATATTTCCTTCATCAACAGCTTGGGGTCTATCTGTCAGATATGAACTGAGATAGTCAGCTTCCGAAAATACTTCTGGATCATAAGGAGATATTCCAGTTCGTTGGAAACCTTTGATTATGTTTGAAGGTATAAATGCTTGCGAAAATGCCTTCCCTGTCAATTCAGCATTATAGCAAATCATTATAAATGGTGACTAGTGTTGCTGGATGATTTAGTAACCAGTCGTCTATTACCCTGTTATAGTAAGATTTAAAAGACCCAAAGCAGGACACATCCAGCGGTTGCAACTTGTGGCTGCAGTGTGGAGGTAGCGTTAGGAAAACTACGTCATTATCTTTGCAAAAATTTAAAACTTTTATGTCGTAGTGACTCTCGTGGTTGTCCAAAATCAGTAATATGTGATTGTTTATACTCGTAACCTCATAACCTTGATTGTTTATACTCGATACTCGTAACCTCGTAACCTCCACTAAATGTTCCCCAAATTTCAAAAAATTTTCAGCTGTCATCCAACCGCTGGGATGAGCAGTTCCTTTCGAACCAGGTGTTGCACAGTTAATCATGTGGGGTTTAAAGTTCTTTCTAGGGAACACAAAAAATGGTGGAATATATTGTCCGTTGGCATATCACAAATGGCGTCAAGAAACTACAATATTGGCCGAACTCTACATAACCTAACAAGATATATAGGAGATATGCATGACTTACAATAACATAATATAACCTAACCTATCCTGTATAAACTTAATAAATGATATACAACTCAAATATATCAAATATCATTATTTGGTCCAAGACAGACATATATTTCACCTTCCTACCATATTTGTTCACGCGCAGGAATTTCTAGAATCGTCGTCTATGATTACTATTGCTAAATAAAAGTTCCGAAAGACTTAACATGGGATATAAAAAAATTCATAACTTTTTTAGGGGTGCTACTTAAACTTAAAAAAAAGTGTGCTACTATACTCGAGGGACCTTCCTCTGTCGAAAAATATATACGACCCCTAAATTTATCCATCTTTCTAAACCGAACTTGAGCCATTTTTTTTAATAATGACAACTTCAGAACTTGATAGGTCTAAGAGTAATAATTGAAGACATGCGGGATCGATTTCAGGGCATACCTTGTAGGATGTTTTTTTCATCTTACGATGTTATGTATAAATTGTATGTGGCTTCAAATAAATTCTCAATTAGGGTAGGCTGTGATTTACATATTTTCATTATTAATGGTTGGTAGACTTAATTCAATTATATACAACAAGTTAAACATTGGTGAAGTTATTTCTTCCGGGTTTTGCCGCGGTCGTCTAAATTGACTTGACGTTTCGCTGATCATGCTGTCAGCTTCTTCAGAAGGTTTCTAAAGACTGGTGTTGTCGTCTTTTTCTCCTCCTTTTTGCTCCTCGACGACAACACCAGTCTTTAGAAACCTTCTGAAGAAGCTGACAGCATGATCAGCGAAACGTCAAGTCAATTTAGACGACCGCGGCAAAACCCGGAAGAAATAACTTCACCAAGGCTGTGAAAGCCTGCATTCTACTAAGTTAAACGTTTATTATATATTTCGATTAAGTACATATTTATAATAAGATGGAATTACCACACAAAACCTCTTGAAAGCTATTTTTGAAGTGGTACTTTGTTTATAATTAGCGCAGTTAATCAGTGCATACCAGAACGGTTTCCTAACCTTGTAACCACTTACACATAGTTTGTTAATCAAATTCACGCTTGTATTGACAAATTTCATGAAACTGATTCAGTACCTAAGCCTTAAATCAGGGAGCTAAAGAAAAGAAGACCTAATTTAGCATCAAATGGAAAACTCATACAACAAACCGATTACGAAACTGTCACAAATTCAATCTATTGTCTACAGAAACATGCCACATTATTAAAGATCTGCATTTATATTCATATAAAAATCAGCAATCATCAGTCCATGCATTTTTTAAGATCAAGCTGTCCACCATCTCAGCTCTTTGGGATTTGTAAGGACAGCATATTGACAGTAGTTTTTGGAAAACTTCAACAACCATGACATTATCGATAAGTGTTTCTTTTCTAACGATGCCTGCTTTCTCCTTTATTCATTAGGTATATTTATATAACCAAACATGAAAACATGATCTGCAGAAAATCCCCATGAATTTATTTACCAGCACAGTCACACTATCGAAAAACTTTGTGAGACTATTAGATATATGTATATTGTGCTAACATAACCCCAACAATTGAAAAACGGGTTTGACAACACGAAGCGTCAAATTAATGTGTGCCTTTAAACTGAAGAATATTTTGAACTGTCCAAGAGTAAACATATTTTACTATTTTCTACAACCGTTCTTGAAGTACTATTTTCACGCAAGTTTCACAGTTTCTAAAATTGTATTTTTTTCGCATTAGTGCGTAAAAAATAAAATTATGTTTTAACTCCGTGAGATATTAATTACTGACATTCATATTTTGTGACATACATGGAACGTTTTTACCTGTCAGTTACGTCGGTTACTATAAATGATGACGTTTTTTTAATTCAACTATTTTTACAATGATTGTTTGACAATTTTTTTTTGAGGGATTTGACACATAAATTGCACACAATATTTTTTTCTACGTCCGAATTTTTCATAAAAATACCTAAATGTACTTAGGCGCTAGTGCCTAAAGAAAATTCAAATTGTTGTTTTTTTTTACGTAAAAAAAAATAACTGTAAAACTTAAAAAAAACCCCCCCCTTTCCTAAAAAATTTTTAAAAAAAAATTTTTTCTTTTCCCTTTTTTTTTTTTTTCCAAAATTTTTTTTCCAAACCCCCCTTGTGTTTTTTCCCCCCCGGGCCCCCCCCCCCCCCCCCCCCCCCCCCCCCCCCCCCCCCCCCCCCCCCCCCCCCCCCCCCCCCCCCCCCCCCCCCCCCCCCCCCCCCCCCCCCCCCCCCCGTTGTTGCCCCCCCCCCCCCCCCCCCCCCCCCCCCCCCCCGCCTCTTTCCCCCCATTTTTTTCGGGGGGTTTTTCCCCCCCCCCCCCCGGGGGCGGCCCCCCCCCCCCCCCCCCCAGGGCCCCTTTTCCCCCGGGGGGAAAAGCCGCCCCCCCCCCCCTATTAAATTTCAAAAAAAAAAAACAAAACCCCACCCCCCCCCCCCCCCCCCCTCTCTCCCCCCCCCCCCCTTTTTTTTTTTTTCCCCTCCCTTCCCCCTTTTTCCCCCCCCCCCCCCCCCCCCCCCCCAAAATTTTGTTTTCAACCCCCCCCCCCCCTCCACCCAAAAAAAAAATTTTTAAATTAAAAAAACAAAAAAAAAAAAAGAAAATTTTAAAAAAAAAAAATTAAAAAATTTATTTTTTTTAAATCAAAATAAAATTTTTATTTTTTTTTTCCCCCCCCCCTATTTCCCCCCCCCCCCCTCCCCCTCCCCCCCCCCCCCCCCCCCCCCCCCTCTTTTTTTTTTTTTTTTTTCCTTCCTCTTTTTCTTCCCCCCCCCCGGGCCCGGGCGGGGGGCGGGGCCCCCGTCCCCCCCCCGGGCGGGGGGGGGGGGGGGGGGCCCCCGCCCCCCCCGGGGGCCGGGCCCCCCGCGGGGGGGGGGGGGGATGGCCCCCCGCGGGCCCTGGCCCCCCCCTCTTTTTTTTTTTCCCCAAAATTAATTATTCCATTTTTATTTTATATAAAAAACATTTTAAATTTTTTTCCCCCAAAAATTTTTTTTTTCCCCAACGCGCGCCCCCGGGGGCTCCGCGGGCTTTTTCTTTTCCCCCTTTTTTTTTTTCCGCCCTTTTTGGGTTGCCCCTGTGGGTTTTTGTTTTTTTTTTTTTGGTTTTCTTGGGGGTTTTTTCTTCTTCTCGGGCGGTTTCCCCCCCCCCCCCCGGCCGGGCGCCCCCGGCGGGGGGGGGCGCCCGCGCGCGGCCCCCCCGCCGCCGGCCCCCCCCCCCCCCCCGGCCGCCCCCCCCCCCCCCCCCCCCCCCCCCCCCCCCCTTTTTTTTTTTGTTTTCTCCCTCCTTTTCCCCTCCCCCCCCCCGGCGCGGGGGGGGGGCCCCCCCCCTCCCTTTCCGGGGGCGGGGGGGGGGGGGTGGGCCCCTCGGCCCCCCCCCCCCCCGCCGGCTTGTGGGGCCCGCCCCCCGGGCGGCCCCCCCCCCCCCGCCCCCGCCCCCTTTCCCCCCCCCCCCCCCCCCCCCCCCCCCCCCCCCCCCCCCCCCCCCCCCCCCCCCCCCCCCCCCCCCGCTCCTCCCCCCCCCCCCCCCCCCCCCCCCCCCCCCCCCCCCCCCCCCCCCCCCCCCCCCCCCCCCCCCCCCCCCCCCGGGCCCCCCCCCCCCCCCCCCCCCCCCCCCCCCGGGGGGGGGGGGAGGGGGGGGGCGAATTCGGCCCCCCGGGCGGCGCTTTTTGTTTTTCCCCCCCCCCCCCCCCCCTTTTTTCTTCTTTTCCTCCCCCCTCCCCCCCCCCCCCCCCCCCCCCCCCCCCCCCCCCCCCCCCCCCCCCCTCCCTTTTTCTCTTCCGCGAAATTTTTCCGCACCCCCCCCCCCCCCTGTTCCCCCCCCCTCCTCCGTTATTTTTTTTATATTTTCTCTCCTCCTTTCCCCCCCCCCCCCCCCCCCCCCCCCCCCCCCCCCCCCCCCCCCCCCCCCCCCCCCCCCCCCCCCCCCCCCCCTTCCCTCTTCCCCCCCCCTTTTTTTTTTCCCCCCTTTTTTTTTTTTCCCCCCCCCCCCTCCCCCCCCCCCCCCCCCCCCCCCCCCCTCCTTTCCCCTTTTTTTCTCCCCCCCCCCCCCCTCCTTCCCCCCCCTTTCTTTTTTTTTTTTCTCCCCCCCTTCCCCCCCCCCCTTCCCCCTTTCTCTTTTTTTTCCCCCCCTCCTCCCCCCCCCCCCCCCCCCCCCCCCCCCCCCCCCCCCCCCCCCCCCCCCCCCCCCCCCCCCCCCCCCCCCCCCCCCCCCCCCCCCCCCCCCCCCCCCCCCCCCCCCCCCCCCCCCCCCCCCCCCCCCCCCCCCCCCCCCCCCCCCCCCTCCCCCCCCCCCCCCCTCCCCCCCCCCCCCCCCCCCCCCCCCCCCCCCCCCCCCCCTCCCCCCCCTTTCTTCTCTTTTCCCCCCCCTCTTTCTCTCTTTTTCTTCCCCCCTTTTTCCCCCCCCCCCCCCTTTTTCCCCCCCCCCCCCCCCCCCCCCCCCTTCCTCTTCTTTTCCTCCCCCCCCCCCCCCTTTTTTCCCCCCCCCCCCGTTCCTCCGTCGTGGGCCGCTCTCCCCCTCCCCTTTTTTCCTCCCCCCCCCCCGCCTCCCCCCCCCCCCCCCCCCCCCCCCCCCCCCCCCCCCCCCCCCCCCCCCCCCCCCCCCCTTTTTTTTTTTCCCCCCCCCCCCCCCCCTCCCTTTTTTTTTTTTTTTTTTTTTTCTCCCCCCCCCCCCCCCCCCTCCTTTTCCTCTCTCTCCCCCCCCCCCCCCCCTCTCTCTTCCCCTTCCCCCCCCCCCTCTTTTCCTTTTTTTTTTTTTTTCTCCCCCTCTTCTCTCCTCTTTTTTTTTTTTTTTTTTTTTTTTTTTTTTTTTTTCTTTCTCCTTCTTTTTTTTTTTTTTTTTTTTTTTTTTCCCCCCCCCCCCCCCCCCCCCCCCTCCTTTTTTTTTTCCTCCCCCCCCCCCCCCCCCCCCCCCCTCCCCCCCCCTCCCCCCCCGGCGCCCCCCCCCCCCCCCCCCCCCCCCCCCCCCCCCCCCCCCCCCCCCCCCCCCCCTCCCCCCCCCCCCCCCCCCCCCCCCCCCCCCCCCCCCCCCCCCCCCCCCCCCCCCCCCCCCCCCCCCCCCCCCCCCCCCCCCCCCCCCCCCCCCCCCCCCCCCCCCCCCCCCCCCCCCCCCCCCCCCCCCCCCCCCCCCCGCCCCTCCCCCCCCCCCCCCCCCCCTTTTTTTTTTTTTCCCCCCCCCCCCCCCCCCCCCCCCCCCCCCCCCCCCCCCCCCCCCCCCCCCCCCCCCCCCCCCCCCCCCCCCCCCCCCCCCTCCCCCCTCTCGTGTGGGTTCTCTCTCCCCCTCCTTCCTCTCCCCCCCCCCCCCCCCCCTCCCTCCTGCTTTTTTTTTCTCCCCCCCTCCCTTCTTCTTCCTCTCTCCTTCTTTTTTTTTTTTTTCTTTCCTCTCTCCCCCCCCCCCCCGCGTTTTTTTTTTTTTTTTTTTTTCCTCTTCTTTCCCTCCCCCCTCCCTTTTTTTTTTTC